>ML796755.1:340340-382303 GCA_009831015.1 Picea engelmannii
GTGGCACATTATGGAGATCAAAGAATTGCTCCATCTGAAGTATCCATGTGATTGGGTCCTTGCCATCAAACTTCCTCATGTCAATCTTAGGAACGTGGTTGGTCTTCAAACCAAAGTTGGAGTTTCTCCATTCTTGATTCACCGTCCTTGTGTCCACATCATGAATTTCATTGGATGCATTTTCACTTTCAGGTGTCTTCTCTGTTATGAAATTTTTCAATACTTCCATGATCTTCCCTTTTAAACCATCTATCTTAGTATCCAACTTAGCTTCCATTGAATCCATCTTAGTATCCAACTTAGCTTCCATTGAATCCATCAACTTAGCTTCCATTGAATCCATCTTATTTTGTAGTTAATTTATGTCCCTACACATTTCTTCACCTTCATCAAGAGTCCAAGTAGGATTTTCTGGAGGCTTATTTGGTGTAGAAGTTCCCTTTTTGGGTGGCATGTTGGCCGAGTATCACTTTTGAACCTTGATTTTGAGGCGGTTCTGCTAGACAATATTTCTTCTATTGTATCTCCCAATTTTCAGCCCTTCTGGGTATGAAACTTTCCTTTAAGTATTTCTCTGATATGTCTTCTCTGTAATGCCACAGGTTTGATCAAATTTGGATGTTCCAAGTGGAATTTACGGTAACTTCCCCACAACTTGCCGATTTTTGGCCTTTCCAGGAGATCTCAATTGTATAGTATGCCCCGCACAAAATAATTGATATAAAATTCTGAAACTCGCACCCAAAATACTAAAGACTGTCCACGATCCAATGCAAGAAGTCCCACACAATTTGGATACTCTAGGAGGAAGTTATGATTTTTTTACCCGGAACACCTTCTTGAGACTAGTCAATAGGACTAGTCAAATACCCTATCTTACACAGGGTATATCTACAAATTTAAGATGATACAGAATCTGAAATTTTTACCACAACTATAATTCTAATTTATGTAAATGGTCTCTGGAGTTCAATGTTTGAGACGTCACAGAAAAATTTTTATAGCAAAAATTCCACAATGACTCATTTCAGGATGATTCCAGAACCCGATATTGTACAAGATGTATCTCCGAAAATATAAGGCCTCATGAGCTGAATTTTTAACCCAGCATACCTTGATCTATATTCTAAATACCCTCCAATCCGTTCCTTCTAAAACGTTGTATAAAAAAAGTTATAGCGAAAATTCCACGGTGTCTTAGATGTAGCAGCGAAACCCCAAGACCTTGAGCTCTGATACCATATGTTAAGAACCAAACATCAATATAACATAGAAAAACCTCAGGAAAAGTACTCAACGCTTTGAAAAAGAGATAATTTCATATAATAAGCCTCTTCGAGGGGGCAACCTCCTTTTACCCCACTTAAATGTTCAAGTACAAGATGATTCAAAATGAAAATGTCTCCTTGGTATATATAGGAGACTAGGAGGTATAATTAAAACTAGTGGCCTAAAGCCGACATAAATAATATAACATTACTAATATAATTTACAAATAATGGCCTAAAGCCGACATAAATAAAATAACATTACTAATCTAATATGCCCCAATTAAGGGGTAATGAGCCCATATTAGGGCTTAACACCCTCAGGCAAGAAAGTGGTTTTTGTGGGGTACAGTGAGAACTCCAAATATTACAGGATTTATCTACCAGTTCAAAGGAAAATAGAGGTAAGCAGAGATGTGACTTTGCATGAGGAAGCGGCATTTCAGAATTCTAGAGAGCTTCAGTGGTATTTAGAAGCAGTTCATCGAAATTCACTCTCTTCTGAAAATGAAGAGTCAGATGATCAGAGGGATGAACCTCGTGAAGGGCCAAGTAATGAGCCCCTAGAACCCGCTGAAGTTTTATAAAGAACTCTTGAAGAACCTCCAGCCAAAAGGAAGTAGTGCGGGAAGCAGAAAGGATAGCTGCTCCCAAAGGAGCTTTCAGGGAAAGGAAGAGGCATCATAGGTTTGGAGGCTATGTTGCACTAATGAGCATCATTAGTGATGCCGAACCTTCTTCATTTGAAGAAGTAGATAAATTACAAGTATGGAAGGATGTCATGCTTGAGGAATACCCGTCTATTATAAAGAACAATGTTTGGGACATTGTACCAAGGACAAAAGACAAATCATTGGTTTCTTCCAAATGGATCTATAAGATCAAACATGTAGCTGATGGCAGTGTGGAAAATTTCAAAGAAATATTTGTAGCCGGAGGCTTCCTTCAGAAAGAAGGAATCGAATAAGAAGAGACTTTTTCTCCTGTAGCCAGGTATACCTCCATTCAAGATATTATTTCTTTAGCTTCCATACTTGGTTGGAAGCTACATCAGATGGATGTAAAAACAACATTCTTAAATGGAAAGATTGAACAGAAGGTCTTTGTGGAAAAACCAGATGATTTTATACTGCATAACAAATTCACTCATGTATGAAAGCTAAGGAAGGCCTTGTATGGTCTTAAGCAGTCTCCCATAGTTTGGTATGACATGATTGATGGCTTTCTTAAAATCCTAGGCTTTCAAAAAAGTGATTTTGATGCAAATCTATACTTCAAGGTAAGAAGTAACCAACATGTTATACTAATCATGTATTTTGATGATCTTTTTCTAACAAGAGATGAAGGGCTAATAGCCTGGTGTAAGAGGGAGCTAAGCTCAGAATTCAAGATGAAAGACTTAGGCTTGATGCATTACTTCCTAGGATTGGAAGTGTGGCAAAGACAGGGAGAGATATTTATGGCACAAGGAAAATACACAGCGGATGTACTAAAGAGGTTTGGTATGATGGATTGAAAATCCATGTCTACTCCGATGGTTACCAACCTGAAGAAGCTGCATGATTCTGATACAGGTTCAGATTTGGTGGATCCCACCTTGTATAGGCAGTTGATTGGATTATAGATGTACATGATCCACACTAGGCTAGATATATGCTATACAGTGATTGCAATGAGTCAGTTCATGACTGAATCGAAACAGAGACACTGGGTGGCACGAAATCACATCTTGAGATATCTTATAGGGACCATTACTTATGGTCTGAGATATACATCCAGTGGTGGTTTATTTCTGCATGGGTGTGCATATGTTGATTGGGCAGGAAGCCCAGTGGATTGGAAGAGTACTTCCGGATATTGCTTCATTTTAGGATCCACTATGATCTCTTGGTCAAGTGAAAAGAAGGGATCCATTGCACAGAGTACAGTAGAGGCTGAGTACATTGCAGCAAGTGATGCTAGCAAGGAAGCAATATGGCTCAGAAAATCAGTTTTTGGGTTGTTTGGTGATAATCTCGAGACGACGGTGGTTCACTGTGATAATCAAAGTTGCATAAAATTGACAGAGAACCCAATATTTCATGACAGGTCAAAACATATTGACATGAGGTACCACTACATCTGAGACTTGGTCCAGATAAAAACTGTAAAGTTACAATACATAACCACGAGCGAGCAGGTAGCTGATATCCTAACCAAGCCTCTGACCTTGAGACAGTTTGTGAAACTGAGAGGCAAGATTGGTGTGGCTGAGAATGACCCCCTCTCTAAGAGGGAGTGTTATATTTGGCAGGATCGATAGTCATTCTCCAACGAGAGGCCATATGGGCCACCCTGAGGCTAGCAAGAGAGATTTGGAGAATCAACCACTCTTGTGAGGTATTGAAAAAATCCAGGGGGAGCGAACAACCTCTGTGAGTCAAACCAAAAGTCAATATGAACGAGATGTTATATGAGTCTAATGCAAAATTCAAGGGGAATGTACAACCTCTGTGAGCAAAGACAGTCTAGTGCAAAATTCACGGGGAACGTACAACCTCTGTGAGCATAGAAAGACTAGTGCAAAAGTTAGGGGGAACATACAACCTCTGTGAGCCTAGTCAAATCTTGTGAGCCATGAGAAAAAGTCAAGGTATCTAGAAAAAGTTAGGTTGAATGTAAAATTCCTATGAGATATTAACAAACGATATTCCTAATATTGCAAATGATGTAATTGAATTGATCTAGTGTGTTGGCACGTGTAAAAATTATCCACCATGAAGAGAATTTTGAATTTCCTTATCAAGAGTTGTAACTAAAGTCTTGACTCTAGTACTATGTTAGAACTAAAGTGTAATTTTGAGTTGTAACTAAAGTCTTGAGTCTAGTTCTATGTTAGAACTAAAGTGTAATATTGAGTTACAACTAAAGTCTTGAGTCTAGTTCTATTTTAGTAATGTTGAGTTGCAACTAAAGTCTTGAGTCTAGAACTAAAGTGTAATGTTGAGTTGCAACTAAACTCTTGAGTCTATTTCTATCTTAGAACTAAAGTGTAATGTTGAGTTGCAACTAAAGTCTTCAGTCTAGTTCTAAGTTCGAACTAAAGCATGTTAGTCTCAAGTCTAGTTCTAAGTTCAAACTAAAGTGTAATGCTAAGTTGTAAACAATTTCAAGTCTAGTTCTAAAGTTCGAACTAAAGTGTAATGGAGAGTTGTAACCAATATCAAGTCTAGTTCTAAGTTTGAACTAATGTATGAAGCTGATTATGACTAATGCATGCAATCATGTTACTATTTAGAGCTTCTCTGCTTCCCCTCTTCAGCCTATATAAGAAGAGGTCGAACCCTCTCCTCAACACAGTTTTGCAACACAATTCTGCAACATAGTTTTGCAACACAATTTTGAAACATAGTTTTCATATGCAGGTTGAGGGTGAAGTAATAGAGGAGCACATAAGTGATAAAGTGGCAGCATATCAAAAGTGTATTTCAGTAAGTTCTTGTAAGTCTTTGTCAGGTTAGAGTCATCTTGGCAAGCTCTTTGAGAGAAGTACATTCATGGTGGATATTTGTAAGAGATCTTACATTATTAGTGCAATAAAGTAATATTGTTTTCTCAGGTTTTTCTCCCTGTACATGGTTTCCCCAAGGTATATGTGTTGTTGATATGCATGTTTACTTATCTACATAATTATTGCTATTCGATTATGATTTGAAATTGTTGAAGTGTATTAAGATGGAATCAAAGTATTGAAGAAAATAAAAGAATTAGTCCACATAAGAAATCAAGCTCGTAATTTAACATAAGCAATATCAGGTCTTGTGTGGGTTAGAAACATCAAACTTCCAACAATACTTTTGTATGTTGCCTCATCAACAATTTCAACACCATCATCTTTACACAACACAATTCCATGAGCAAATGGAGTGGATGTTGGTTTACAATCTACCATATCAAATTTCTTCAACATATCTTTTTCATACTTTGTTTGACAAATGAAAATTTCATCCTCATTTTCATAAACCTCCATACCCATAAAATATTGCATGAGACCCAAATATTTCATCTCAAATTCATTCATCATAGCAATTTTGAATTCATCCTTCATATTAGAACTACTACCCATATATAATAAGTCATCAACATATAGGCTTACAATAAGAATATCATTACCTTCTTGTTTGTAGTAAAATGTAGGCTCAATTTTACTTCTATTGAAGCCACTCTCCTGAAAACATCCATCAATCCTAGCATACCATGTTTTTGGTTCCTATTTGAGGCCATACAATGCCTTCTTCAACTTTTATACTTGATGTCCTTTTCCTTGCACTTCAAAACATTTTTGATGTTATACAAACACTTCTTCTTCTAAGTACCCATTCAAAAAGGAACTTTTCACATCCATGTGATGAATGCTCCATTTCTTCTGAGCTCTTAATGAAATCATCATTCTAACAGTCTCTTGTCTTGTTACTGGTGCAAATGTTTCTTCATAATCAATTCCATGCCTTTGTGTGAAGCCTTTAGCAACTAATATTGCCTTGTGTCTTTCAACACTCCCATCACTATTGTACTTAGTCTTGTTTACCCATTTAGTACCAATCTTTTTCTTGTCATCTGGAAGTTCTGTAAGCTCCCAAGTATCATTCATGTGAATATAATCTATCTCTTCTTGCATTGCTTGCACCCAAACCTCATTAGTACATGCATCTTTAAAACATGATGGTTCAAAATCAGCCCTGGAAAATAAAGCAAAATTTATTGTCTCACGTATTGGATTTTCTTCATGTGTTGTACTTTTACTCTTTTGTTAAATGTCACTTAATCTTCTTACCTTCCTTGCAGAAATTGAATTTGATGTTTGTCTTGAACTTGGAACTGAATAATTAGATCAGGGGCTACTTGGTGGATTTGTAGCACTTGGAACTGAAATATTAGTGGGTTTCTCATTATCAATACCATCAATAATATCCCTATCCAAAACAAATTTATACATATCATCATGGGATTTTTGATGACCATAAACTCCCCCTTCATAAAAAATTTCATCTCTTGACACAACAATGTTATTAGTGAGGGGATTATACAACCTGTAAGCCTTACTTTGTTCATTATATCTAACAAAAATGCATGACTCACTTTTTGTATCTAACTTTTGTCTCTTTTGATCAACTACATGGACATAGGATACAAAACCAAAGACTCTGAAATGATTAACATGATTTGTTTTTCATACCATGCTTCATATGGAGTCATCATATCAAGTGCACTTGTGGGACATCTATTGATAATATATACAGATGTAGCAACTAAAACACCCCAAAAAGAATTGCTTAATCCCTTGGTTTGTAACATACTTCTTTCCATTTCCACCACTGTACGATTTTTCCTCTCTGCTACTCCATTTTGTTGAGGTGTGTAAGCAGTGGTGAGTTGTATTTTGATGTCATTCATATGAAAATAATTCTAAAAAGATTTTGAACAAAATTCTCCTCCAAGATCAGTCCTTAAGAACTTGATTTTGCAAACTCTTTCATTTTCCGCAAGGGCGTTAAACCTCTTGAATGTATCAAAGGCTTCATCCTTAGTCTTCAAAAAACAAACACAACACTTTTGTGAGTAATCATCAATAAAAGTAATAAAATATGATGACTTACCCAAACTCTTTGTCTGCATAGAACCATAAAGGTCTGAGTGAACTAACTGAAGTTGATATTGGGCCCTCCATGCATTTCCTTTTGAACTCTTGCATGCTTTCAATTAGCACATCCTTCACAAATATCCTTATGTTCTTGAACCTTAGGAAAACCATAAACTAATTATTTTCATGTTAGAATCTTGAGACTATGAAAATTCAAATTTTCATACCTGAGATGCAACAACCAATTTTTTTCTTCATATGCCATACTGGCAAGATGGTTGTTATGTTCTCCAAACATCAATGGGAACATCCTATTCTTTGACATAGGCACAATTGTAACCACCCTATTGCCTCTATTATTATCATAAATTGTACATTGTTGATTTTCAAACACCACCTTATAATGTTTTTCACACAATTGGCCAACACTCAATAAATTATGCTTTAATTGTGGAGTGTAATAAATTTCTTTAACACTTTTCATACCTTCTTTAGTATGGACTTCCATAGCTCCTTTTGTAGAAACCTCCAATTCTTTTTCATCACCTAGCTTGATCTTGGATTTGAAACTCTCATCCATTGTAGAAAACAACTTTGTATTTCCTGACATTTGGTTAGAACACCGTGAATATAAATACCAAATATCTTTAGTGCCATTTTCAGATTTGTCATAAGATAAAAATAAATTGTTTGGAGAGGCTTTATCACCTTCTTGAGGATAATTAACAACTTTTTTAGTATTACCTTCTTTTCATCTACAATCCCTTTCAAAGAGACCATACCTTTTACAATAATAGCACTAGATATTTCTTTTATCAAATCTGCCTCTGCCTCTTACTCTTGAACCACCTCTTCCTCTTGGACAATTCTGATTTTGAAATCTACCTTGGCTTTGGTTTCTTTTACTTCTATTGTTGGCATCTTCATTCTTTGTAATTTGCAAATTGAAAGAAAAAGCTTTCTCGCCACTTTCTCCAAATGAATCTATCAATCTTTCTTCATGAGACATAAGAGATCCAACTTGGTGATCAAACTGAAGAGTAGACAAATCCTTGCTTTCTTCAATGATTATAGCAACATGGTTCCACCTTGGTGGTAGAGACCTCAACACCTTTTTAATCAAAAACTCTTTGTACAAAATTTCTCCAAGAGTAGCCATTTTATTCACTACATATTTTACTCTCACACAATAATCACTTACATTTTCAGCTTCTTGCATCCTCAAATTCTCAAATTCTCTTTTCAATGTCTGTATCTTGACAAATTTGAATTGATCACTGCCTTGGTAAGATTCTTGTAGAGTCTTCCATGCATCCTCTATTGTCCTTGCACCTACAATTATTGGAAACATGCTTTTATCAAGAGCAATTTGAATATGAAATAAAGCTTGAGCATTCTTCCTTCTAGATTCCTTCTTAGCTACTCTATCATTTGCATTAAGAATTGTCCAATATTATGGCTCTGCATAACCCATTTATAAAATCTCCCATAGATCTTTCCCTATCAAAAAGGTCATCATCTTGACACACCAATAATCATAATCACTTCCATTAAATTATGAAATGGGAAATGAATTAGAGTTTGACATGATTACCCTAAAACAACAACCAAATCTAATACCAAATGAAGGATCTATGCAACCCTATCTATGAAATAGATAACCATTCAATTAGAATAGCGTAACAATATACTAAATACTAAATGATTAAATCACAATATCATAGAAATAAGGAATATTTATTATTCAGGTAATTGAACAAAAAGGTTGTGTTCACTGTGATCAACCTTGATCTTTATAACAATCCATAGTCTCATAGAAAAAACAGTTAGTTGCTCCTAATTAAACGCTTACAAAAGTTTCTTTTAGAAAACTACTCATGCATTATTTAGTCAGAAAATCGATATCTGAACACTAACAGACATAAAATAAATCTGCAAATGGATTGATGGATTGCATCATGTTAGATGATTGACAAGATTGCATCAATTACCAACAAAAACTGTAACTATTTTCAAAGTAGAGGGATTGATAGGCTTCCAATTCAACACACCCCCACGCTTTTTTTGTTCGTTCGAACAAGTTAATATAGCAGAAAAAGGGATCCCATACTACCATCGATCTGTTAAGCTTACAAAACATCTTAACCTTGAATCGTGACTAAGACATTAGTTTGTAAGAGGTTTCCTATGCAGGGATCCCTATTAGTGGAGTTTGTAAGAGGTTTCCTATGTAGGAATCCCTACTTTTGCTTCCTTAGTTATGTTGGGCTTCCTATTAGTAGGGTTTGTAAAAGGTATAATTTTATTATGTTTTCAAAAGTCTAAAACAACGGCGCTGCATTAAAACATTCATTTGAAAAAAAGTTATCCACATTCTTAAATTGTATTAGTATTTTTTCAATGATTGAGCATTGATGGTATGTAATTGGCTTGGTTTGTGGCATTATATTTTCTGAAAATAAAAAATGATATATATCATATATATGATTGAAAATTACAAATTCTATTGTAGTTAGTGTGATGTTGAATGTTGTTTCAAAATTTTGATTGTAAAGTTAAAGGGTTGACTTTGCGATTGAGACCTATGATGACCCGAATCTACAAATGGGTTAAGGATGACCATTGTGGAGAGATTATTATGACATATCTTCTCATATAAATGATCTCACCATGTTGATCTCTTGGGAGACCTCCTCACAATAGCATTTATACTTTCATTCAATAAATTTTGTTGTTGGTCTTATAGTTTCCAATACTAGTTGATGTTAGGATATTGCTAATTACGTCATGTGTATAATTACGTCATGTTGGATATTGCTAACAAAAGATTTGGTGACTAGGGGTTGTTTTAAGAAGTGAAAATGATGAGAGATTTAAATTAGGAAATATAGATCTAGAGGAAGATATGCTAGCAAAGGTAGAAATACACACAAGTTGATCTACTAGAGGTGTCGTCAAAGAGGGCACGCATAGAGTGAATGAAAAGATAAACCTTTGAATAAGAAAGAAACAAATAAGGTGCATTTGGTTGCTAGTATTTCTTTTTGTAAAGGAATCATGCATCTCTAACTAATGTCCATGAAGAGGCATGGTTGATTGATTTAGTAGCTTCATTCCATATAATTCCTCATAGTGATTTGTAAATTGTTGTGGTTATTCCATTGGAATAGTTCTTCACAACAGATCTTACAATAATATGAAATATTTTATTGTGTAGTTTATTACCTTAGATCATAGATTTACTATTTCTAGCTTAGTTCTCAGTCTACCTCATATGTTATGATTCAATACCCCACTCCTATATGCTCTTCTGAAATATGGAACAATAACAATACAAAAATAATGGATCCCATTCTCTTCCTAGTGGCCGATTTTTTAACATATCCGGATAGCAATTTATGGCTAGTTAGGGTTGTTAGATACCTAATCCTTGGGATTATGGTGCATTGTAAATTTATTATGTTAGGTGGAAAATAAAGAGTCATAGGTGAATAGGAAGAGTCATTATGACCTCTTGGAATATGAAACCAACCACAGGTCACTTTGTATTGTATTAATGAATCTCTCACTGTAATGAAAATCAATTCATTTGTGGAGTTACTCATTCATAGCCTAACAATGGTATTAGAGCATAGGTTTTCTTGATGACTCCATGATATCTCATGAATTTCCACCCTTCTCCCTCATTTCTTCCTTCCACATTTCCCCCAATAGTTTCTTCTATTGTTGTTGCTTCCATCGTTGATTCATGGCCTAACAATGGTATTAGAGAATAGATTTTCTTGATGACTCCATGATCTCTCATGAGTTTCTCCCTTTCTCCCTCATTTCTTCCTTCCACGTTTTCCTCCATAGTTTCTTCTAGTGTCATTGCTTTCATCATTGAGAAAGACACGATCAAGAGGTCATTGGTGAGAGTTATAGCAACCCTTCTTGATTCCATTGATATGATTTTCAATGCCATTTCCAAGCCTTTGTTGTGTGTGATTCATTTTTCCAAAGGAGCCTCAAGACCTGACACTGATGACCATATCTTTTTTATTAATGATGGATTGTAGATCTATGGGTATGAATATTCAAGACACCAAGGTGTTTTTGATAGATTCCCCAACCTATACAAAACATTTCAGAGGGTTCATTATAGCTCGTTTTAAAGGATTTCATGTTTTCTTAAATGTGTTTTTTACAGAATTTCATTTCATTTCCTGGTTTATGAAATATTCTTGATTGAAGTATCAAAGGTCTATAAAATAGTGCAGGCACGTACCTTGAGTTTCAAGAAGAATTTCTTACTCCATGAGCTACAATAGAGAAAGTATCTTATATCAATGGAAATATCTCTTCGCTACCTCATATAGTTATTCAAAAGAATATGATTTTACCATTAGTGAAAAAAGAAGAATACCAAATGTTTTCAAGCCCACAACAAAGTTTGGAATTTTTAGCAAATCGGTGCCAAGGTTTAACCCTTGGAAGGTTGACTTGCACTTTGGGTCTCAGTGTCTAATACCTCCACCTTGATCTTTGGTAATTATTTCTCATTCGAGATAGAGCCTTTGGCTATGTCCATCTTCGTATATTGGTGGCGTAAAATGCATTCTCTTTTGAAAAAGGGTAGAATCAATCGCATGATTCTTCTAGAGGATAAGGAGTGCTAGATATTTTTAGGATAACATGCTAGACATTCTAAGATAAACTGCTTGTATTATTGGAATTATTTAGAATTGTGTTTCTATGTTTGAAAAACATTAAGATTAGCATTCCAAGATCACTATAATTTTTCTTTAGTTAAAAGGTTTAGGAAGGTTGGTAGTGTGACAAACCTTTTAAAATTGAGATATATTGGACTTATAGATAAACATGTCAACGACCAAGAGATAAACATGTACAAAATCTTGCACTAAATTTTTGGACATTATAAGATAAAGTTTTGGACATTCTAAGATAAAGTGCTTCTAAGATAAAGTGGGACATTCTAAGATAAAATTCTTCTAAGATAAAGTGTTCATTCCAAGATAAAATACTATCATATTACTCATTATAAGATGAAGTTTAGGACATTCTAAGATAAAGATAAAGTGCTTGAATTGAGATGTAATTTTGGTTCTAGGGAATTAAGTGAAGTGTCCCAAGATCACCATATTTTTGTTAAGTTAAAGAGTTAGTTTTGTTCTCTTAAAGGGTTAGGAAGGTTGGTAGTGTGACAAATCTTTCAAAATAGAGATATAATATAGGTATATGGTAGGCAATCTACTATAAAGTTCCAACATTCTAAGATATAGTGCTTGGAATTGTATTTCTATGCTCAAGCAAGATCTAATATGCATATATTCTCAAGCAATATAAAGTGCTTCAAGTTAATTAAGAGTTAGTTATGCTTACATTCTAAGATAAATTATGATAGTGCTTCAAGTTAAAGGGTTAGTTTTGTTGAGTTACGGTTAGGAAGGTTGGTAGTGTGACAAATAATTTTAAATTGAGATCTAATGTGAATATATGCTAATATTCTAAGATAAAGTGTGATATAAAGTGCTTGGGTTAGTTATGTGGTAGTGTGACAAATCTTTTGAAATTGAGATAATGGATATATGTTGTTATTCTAAGATAAAGTGCAATATGAAGTTTTTTTTTAGGGTTAGGAAGGTTAGTAGTGTGATATAGCTTCTTGGTAGATATTTTAAATTGAGATCTAATATGGATATAAGCTAGATATTTTAAGATAAAGTGTAATATAAAGTGCTTCTTGGTAGTGTACAATTTTTTTGAAATTGAGATTTAATATGGATATATGATGACATTCTAAGATGGGTTAGTTATGCTTGAGTTAAAGTGTTAAAAGTTAGTAGTGTGACAAATCTTTCAAAATTGAGATCTAATATTGATATATGCTAGATATTCTAAGATAAAGTGTAAAATAAAGTGTTGCTTCTCTGTAGTGGAACAAATCTTTTGAAATTGAGATCTAATATGGATATATAATGACATTATAAGATAAATTGCAATATAAAGAGCTTCAAGTTAAAGAGTTAGTTTTGTTGAGTTAAAAGATTAAGAAGATTGTTAGTGTGACAAAACTTTTGAAATTAAGATTTGATATTAATATAAAGTAAACCATGGCGTTGAAAACATGACACATTGTTAAATACCAGGTTTTCAAATAGTACAAGAATAACACACAACGTTTATGTGCATATTTATTTCCGGAAGAACAACGTAAGAACAGAATCGGCAACGCCAGCTTCCTCAATGCTTTTTTGGTAGTCAAAATTCAATTTCAATCCTCGTGTAGGAGAGACGAGCACAAATTCTTTGTCTTCTGGAATTTCAGTGGCAGCGAAAGACCAAAGTACCTGCAATATTGAACCATGTAAAAGGATGAAATTAGCAGACAAATAATGCAAGATAACAAAAACACCATACCATGGAAAAATACGTTAAAAAAGGGAAAACCTGAATGGGGTCCGTAGCAACGAATTGTCTCTGAATCCTCCTCCCATAAGGTAAATGAATTACTATGTTGACAACTCCAGGCGTGCCTCTAGCAGGCTCTCGTGGCAAAGCTGGATATTGGTTCCTCCCAACTTCTCGAGGCATAACAGAAGAGGGATTTTCACTATCTTCCAAATACTTCACGGGCTCCTTCTCCGTGTAGGGACGCAAAATCTGGAAAGATTACCACTGGAACTAACATTAAATCATATTGTCTTTGAAGTAACTTTTTTTTAAAGATGATAAAATATAATCTTGAGAGGACTATGTTAAATGTTATAGTATTATCTACGACAGATCAACAGACATAAAACTAGGCATATCAAAATCATTCAAGTCAGTAAAACAACAAACCTTGATCAATTTTTGGGTATCAACAGTGCCTTCTACATGATCCATTTTATATCCTGTGTGAGGATCTACAACAAGAACAGCAGGCTTCTTGTCCATTTTGTACCAGTGGCTTATCTTTTGTCCTTCCTCAAAATAATCATAAGTCTCCAGGGAATTGTATGATATTTTTGTCGTTTCTGTGTAGTATCGTCAATAGGCCATAAATTTAGTAGTATGCTAAATCGAGACCATAAAATTAGGAGTATGTTAATTCGTGGAGAGCAATCTTTCTTTTTGTGTTTAGTTTTTTAGGGAAAAAAACAAGTCTGAATTTGGTTAAATTTTTAGGGGTAGTATGAGTTTTGCATGGATCAAAGTTTCATACCTTTCAAAAAGGTTTTATCTCATTTTAAATTTTAAAACAGATAACCAAATTGATCCGGAGTTAGCCCAAATTATGTAAAAAAATAAAAAATTAAAACATCTAACCTTCCATAAAATAAAATATTTCTAGATTATGTCTTAAATTTCAGAATTTCTCAAAACGGTCTTGATAAGCTGGAAGAATACAACTCATTACAAAATTCAGTAGAGATAATCTTAATAGAATACGATAGTCCTCTTCATCTTAGAAGAAAATGATTAGTCTTTTGGGTGTAATATATTCTTTACCAAAACCTGCAATAACTTATCATTGTTCATTGCAAAACTTTTATATAATTAATAATATCGTTTCAGATTTATGATGTTTATAAGATTTACAACCTCTCGAGACTTTGATTCATCTACTTGGACATTTGCCAATATCCACTTTCCTTTACTTTGAGTCAGATCTTTGACCTTCAAGGATTTGTGCAGGCCTATTTATGGACTAGATAATCATTCAATGAAATAGCATAATAATATACTAAATACTAAATGATTAAATCACAATATCATAAAAAGAAGAATGAATTGTAATTGTTGATTGAACGCTTACAACAATTGATTTTAGAAAACTACTCATGCATTTTCCATGCATTATTTAGTTAGACAATCTTGTATCTGAATACTAACCGACATAAAAGAAAACCGTAAATAGATTGCATCATGTCAGATGATTGACAAGACTGCATCGATTACCAACATACTCCCCCTTCATGCTGAGAGGGCTCACAATCTGATCTCAAAGTTTCAAAAACTGGACTTTAGCAACTCCCTTAGTGAAAATGTGTGCAAGTTGTTCTTGGGTCTTTATATACATTAGTTCTACTTCCTTCTTTTGAACCAAATTTCTAATGAAATGATACTTTAAATCAAAATGTGTTGTCCTGCTATGATGGACTGGATTCTTGGACGTTAGAATGAATTTGCTTCTCTCCAATTTCTTCTAGAACTTTTCTAAGCCATAATGCTTGTGTACTTGGTGAGGTGACTGCAACATATTCTGCTTCTGTGGATGAAAGTGCAACTATACTTTTCTTCTTTGAGCTCCAAGTAATCAACCCCGAACCAAAAGAGAAACAATTACCAGATGTAGACTTTCGGTCATCCAAACTACCTCCCCAATCAGAATCACTAAATCCAACAAGATTAAACCTTTTAGAAGAGTAGTAATGAATACGAAAAATTAGAGTTCCTCTCACAGACCTCAAAATCCTCTTGGATGCCTTCATATGTATTTCAGATGGCTCTGTCATGTATATGGAAACAAGAGAAACTGAATAAGAAATATTAGGTCTTGTTGGGTTAGAAACATCAAACTTCCAACAATACTTTTGTATGTTGCCTCATCAACTATTTCAGCACCATCATCTCTACACAACACAATTCCATGAGCAGTTGGAGTGGAGGCAACTATCTCAACACCATCATCAAAATGAAAATTTCACCCTCATTTTGATAAACCTCCATACCCAAAAAATATTGCATGAGACCCAAATCTTTCATCTCAAATTCATTCATCATAACAATTTTGAATTCATCCTTCATCTTAGAACTACTACCCATATATAATAAGTCATCAACATATATACTTAGAATAAGAATATCATTGCATTCTTGTTTGTAGTAAAGTGTAGGTTCACATTTACTTCTATTGAAGCCACTGTCCTAAAAATATCCATCAATTTTAGCATACCATTTTCTTGGTGCTTGTTTGAGGCCATATAAAGCCTTCTTCAATTTGTATACTTGATGCTATTTTCCTTGCACTTCAAAAACTTGTGGTTGTTCCACAAACACTTCTTCTTCTAAGTACCCATTCAAAAAGGTTCTTTTCACATCCATGTCATGAATGCTCTATTTCTTCTGAGCTGCTAATGAAATATTCATTCTAATAGTCGCTTATCTTGCTACTAGTGCAAATGTTTCTTCATAATCAATTCCATACCTTTGTGTGAAGCCTTTAGAAACTAATCTTGCCTTGTGTCTTTCAACACTCCCATCACTATTGTTCTTAGTCTTGTAGACCCATTTAGTACCAATCTTTTTCTTGTCATGTGGTAGTTTTGTAAACTCCCAAGTATCATTCATGTGAATAGAATCTATCTCTTCTTGCGTTGCTTGCACCCAAACCTCATTAATACATGCATCTTTAAAACATGATGGTTCAAAATCACCCTTGGAAAGTAAAGCAAAATTTATTGTCTCACCTATTGGATTTTCTTCATGTGCTGGACTTTACTCCTTTGATAAATGCCACTTAATCTTCTTACCTTCCTTGCAGAATTTGAATTTGATGTTGGGCTTGCACTTGGAACTGAAGAATTAGATGAGGGGTTACTTGATGGATTTGTAGCACTTGGAGATGAAATATTAGTGGGCTTCTCATTATCAATATCATCAATATTATCCTTATCCAAAACAGATTTAGACATATCATCATGGCATTTTTGATGACCATAAACTCCCCCTTCATAAAAAATTACATATCTTGACACAAAAATGCTATTAGTGAGGGGATTATACAACCTGTAAGCCTTACTTTGTACACTATATCCCACAAAAATGCATGACTCACTTTTTGGATCTAACTTTTGTCTCTTTTGATCATCTACATGAACATAGGCTACACAACCAAAGACTCTGAAATGATTAACACGTCATCATATCAAGTGCACTTGTGGGAAATCTATTGAGAATATATACATATGTAGCAACTGCATCACCCCAAAAAGAATCACTTAATCCCTTGGTTAGTAACATACTTCTTGCCATTTCCACCACTGTATGATTTTTCATCTCTGCTACTCCATTTTGTTGAAGTTTGTAAGCCGTGGTGAGTTGTCTTTTGATGTCATTCATATAACAATAATTCTGAAAATATTTTGAACAAAATTCTCCTCCACGATCAGTCCATAATCACTTGATTTTGCAGCCTCTTTCAGTTTCCACAAGGGTTTTAAACCTCTTGAATGTATCAAAGGCTTCATCCTTAGTCTTCAAAAAATAAACCCAATACTTTCGTGAGTAATCATCAATAAAAGTAATAAAATATGTTGACTTACTCAAACTCTTTGTTTGCATGGGACCACAAATGTCTGAGTGTACTCACTGAAGTGGATATTAAACCCTCCATGCATTTTCTTTTGAAAATTTCTCTCTTGCATGTTTTCCTTTAGCACATCCTTTACAAATATCCTTTTGTTATTGAACCTTAGGCAAACCATAAACTAATTCTTTTGATGTTAGAATCTTGAGACTATGAAAATTCAAATGTCCATACCTCAGATGCCACAACCAACTTTTTTCTTCATATTCCATATTGGCAAGATGGTTGTTATGTTCTCCAAACATCAATGGGAACATCCTATTCTTTGACATAGGCACAACTGTAACCACTCTATTGCCTTGTTGATTTTCAGACACTACTTTATAATTTTTCTCACACAATTGGCCAACACTCAATAAATTGTGCTTTAATTGTGGAGTGTAATAAATGTCATTAACACTTTTCATACCTTCTTTAGTATGGACTTCCATAGCTCCTTTTGCGGAAACTTCCAATGCTTTGTGATCACCCAGCTTTCTCCTCGATTTGAAATTCTCATCCATTGTAGAAAATAACTTCTTATTTCCTGACATGTGGTTAGAACACCCTGAATCTAAATACCAAATATCTTTAGTGTCATTTTCAGCTTTGTCATAAGATAAAAATAAATTGTTTGAAGAGGCTTCATCACCTTCTTGAGCATAATTAACACCTTTGTTATTATTACCTTCTTTTAATCTACAATCCCTTGCAAAGTGACCATACCTTTTACAATAATAGCACTGGATATTTCTTTTATCAAATCTGTCTCTGCCTCTTCCTCTTGGATAATTATGATTTTGACCTCTACCTTGGCTTTGGTTTTTTTTGTTGCTAATGTTGGCATCTTCATTCTTTGTAATTTTCAACTTTGAATAAAAAGATTTCTCGCCACTTTCTCCAAATGAATCTATCAATCTTTCTTCATGAGACATAAGAGATCCAACTAGGTGATCAAACTGAAGAGTAGACAAATCCTTGCTTTCTTCAATGATTATTGCAACATGGTTCCACCTTGGTGTTAGATACCTCAACATATTTTTAATCAAAACCTCTTTGCCCACAATTTCTCCAAAAGTAGCCATCTTATTGACTACATCTTTTACTCTCACACAATAATCACTTACATTTTCAGCTTCTTGCATCTTCAAATTCTCAAATTGTCTTTTCAATGTCTATAGCTTGACAAATTTGACTTGATCACTACCTTGGTAAGCTTCTTGTAGAGTCTTTTAGGCATCCGTTGTTGTCTTTGCACCTGCAATTCTTGAAAACAAGCTTTTATCAAGAGCAATTTGAATATGAAATAAAGATTGAGCATTCTTCCTTCTAGATTCCTTCTTAGCTACTCTATCATTTGCATTAAGAGTGGTCCAATCTTCTGGCTCTACATAAACCGTTTCTACAATATCCCATAGATCTTTCCCTATCAAAAATGTCATCATCTTGATGCACCAATAACCATAATCACTTCCATTAAATTATGGAATGGGCAATGAATTATAGTTTGACATAATTACCCTAAAACAAAAACCAGCTCTGATACCAAATGAAGGATCTATGCAGCCCTATCTATGGACTAGATAATCATTCGATGAAATAGCATAATAATATAATAAATACTAAATGATTAAATCACAATATCATAGAAAGAAGAATGAATTGTAATTGCCCAAAAAGATTGCGTTCAATCTGATCAACCTTGATCTTTATAACAATACATAGCCTCAGTTAGTTGCTCCTGATTGAACGCTTACAACAATTGATTTTAGAAAACTACTCATGCATTTTGCATGCATTATTTAGTCAGACAATCTATTTCTGAATACTAACCGACATAAAAGAAAACTGTAAATAGATTGCATCATGTCAGATGATTGAAAAGAGTGCATCAATTACCAACAAACATGCATGGCAGCCTCATTAATAATTCTGAAATTGGACTTTGAAGCCTTACGAAATATAGAAAAAAACAGAGGACTCGAATTATAACGAAAACAATATGGAAAATACCGCTTGAAAGCTACCATCAAAGATTAAATGAACAGGTCGTTCATGTTCTATGGCTCGAGTGCATCGCCTTCCATGAAAGTTAAAGGATTGACTTTTCTATTGAGTTGAACTGAATCTACAATTGGGTTAAGGATGACCATTGTGGAGAGATTTTTATGGCATATATTCTCGTATAAAAGATCTCACCCTGCTGATCTCGTGCGATACCTCTTCACAATAGCATTTAGACTTTTATTTGAGAAATGTTTTTGTTGGTCTTATAGTTTATAATACTAGTTGATGTTAGGATATTGCTAATTACATCATGTGTATAATTATGTCATGTTAGGATATTGCTAATTATGTCTTCTTAAATAATCATTGATTTAGAAGCTTTGGTGACTAGGGGTTGCTCTAAGAAGTGAAAATGATGAGAGATTTAAATGAGGAAATCTATATCTAGAGGAAGATATGTTAGTAAAGGAAGAAATCAAGACGAGTTCATCTACTAGAGGTGTCATCAAAGAGGGGAAGCACATAGTGAATGCAAAGATAAACCTTTGAAGAAGAAAGAAACAAATAAGGTGTATTTGGTTGCTAGGATTTCTTATTGTAAATGAATCATGCATATCTAATTAATGCCCATGAAGAGGCACGGTTAATTGATTTAGGAGCTTCATTCCTTATAGCTCCTCATAGTGATTTGTAAATTGTTGTGGTTATTCCATTGAAATAGTTGTATCTCTAACTAATGCCCATGAAGAGGCATGGTTGATTGATTTAGGAGCTTCTTTCCATATAACTCTTCATAGTGATTTGTAAATTGTTGTGGTTATTCCATTGGAATAGTTATTGGCAACAAACCTTACAATATTATGAAATATTTTATTGTGTACTTTATTACCTTATATCTTAGATTTACTATTTCTATCTTAGTTCTCGATTTTTTTAGAAATAACTGAAATTGAAATGAAAGAACAAGAAAATGAACACACCATCCACAAAAATGAAGACAAGATGTGACTTAGGAAACCCAATATAGGAGAAAACCCATCTAGAAGATGAGGCATATGTTATATTATGCTTTTCGCAGTTATAAAACATAAGTACAAAGAAATGGGCATTCATTATGGAGTTGCCATGACCATTGTGGCATGAATGATCACTACTGAATATTCTACCTCATCTGTTATGCTTCAATACTCCACTCCTATATGCTCTTCTAAAATATGGAACAATAACAATACAAAAAGAATGGAGCCCATTCTCTTCCTACTAGCCCATTTTTTAACATATCTGAATAGCAATTTATGGCTACAGTTAGGGTTTTTCATACCTTAACCCTCAATTATTGTTAGTGTTGTTAGATACCTAATCCTTGGGATTATGGTCCATTGTAAATTTATTATCTTAGGAGAAACATGAAGATTCATAGGTGAATAGAAAGAGACATTATGACCTCTTGGAAGATGAAACCAAAGGTCACTTCATATTGTAAGTGTATACCAGAACCCTTCGTGGCCTACAATTTCTCAAAACCATGGTGTATATGAGAACCCCTCCTGGCCTACAAATTATAAAAACTAGTGTTTCCCAGAAACTTGCTCTCAAATGCCACAACCAACTGCCACCAGTCCAATCACTGCAATTCATACTCGCATTATATCACCAACCTCTGATAGTCATGTTGGAGATTGGTCGACAACCTTTGCAAGTCATGTTGAATACCAACAACAAACCATTGCAAGTCATCTTGGAGGAACAAGTCTAGTCACTGCTAGTCACACGGCACATACATCACCAACCTTTGTTAGTCATGTTGGGGATTCATCACCAACCTCTGCTAGTCATGTTGGGCATTCATCATCAACCTCTGCTAGTCATGTTGAAGGTTAGTCACCGACCTTTGCTAGTCATGTTGGGCATTCATCACCAACCTCTGCTAGTCATGTTGGGCATTCATCACCAACCTTTGCAGGTCATGTTGGAGATTTTCTACTAGCCTCTGCAAGTCATGCTGGGATCATGTCACCATCCACTGCAAGTCATTTTGGGGGAATTCATATGATTGAGAAGCCTCAATGTATAAAATGTAAGCCCAATTTCCTTTGGATTCTTTGCAAAGGATATCACCTTACTCGTTTGTGCACTGCTACTGTTGTGGTACAAGAAGTGTGTTCCTTGCCCGGGGGCCCTTCGGGTTCCGAGTCGTATCTGGTTTTCCAACATTCTAGTCCTTCTTTGGTTGATACAACAGTCATGCTAATGCAATATTCAATTGATCCCACTCTTCTTTGGGGTCATGATGCATCTCTTGACCATGTTGTCTTGCATCCTGTTCAACCAACGGTCATGTCGATGCAATCTCCAGCTGACACCACTCCTATTTTTGGGGTTGATGTGTCTCTGGACTTTGTTATCTCACATCCTATTCAACCGACGGTTGCATAAGTGGTCATTCTGATGCAATCTTTAGTCGATCCCACTCTTCTCTTGGAGAGTGAAAAGTCTAAGGAAATGACATTGTCAATGTAATCTTTGGTCAGTCCCACTCTTTTTTTGGATGGTGATGCATCATTCAACCATGTCCTTAGCATTTCTAGTCTTGTACCTTCTGAACAAGGGAGCATTCTACTCTGTTCGAGTACACTCCCTCCAAGTCCTAGGGTGGCTTCCTTTGATCGGAATGATCTTGTAGATCCTTGAATTCCTTCTTCTACACCCTTCTAGATAAGGAGCATTTTTCAATATATTGTAGATAAGGTAACCTCTGTGAGTATTTTATCCTCCTTGACTTGGAAAGATTTGGTTTTTCCCAAGCTTTTGTCAACTATTTGTGAGTTGCTAACTTTCGACAAAAGTCCTACACGAGAGCCTTAGCCTCCCCCATTATATGTTTCTTAGAACAACATCCTCTGAGTCTTGTTTAAGATCTTTTCCGACTCTCTCAAAAAGTGAAAATATTGTCGAGTGAACTTGTCTCTTTCACACTTGTCAATTGGATTTGAAAGGAAGTCTATTTGGTGTAATTTTAACCCTTTTTCAGACCAAGTAGACTAATTTTGAAAAAGGAACACTCTAGTCACTAGTGGCTAGAAAAGTTATTTTGAATATTGTTTTATATTTTTTTGGGCCTAGGGGACTAAATGTAGGAAAAATGACATTCTTTTGTGTTAATTTGTAATTGCATCTCATTCTCTTTCTTGCAGTATTGAGGCTATTTCCATTTCTTTCTTTTGCATTATAAGCCTATCACCTCAACAATTTGCATCATCATCCAAGAAGAACCTTGTTTATATCCTTTGTAGCTTGACACCTTATACCCCAAGAGGAAAAATTCCCCTAAGTGTCCATATCCTGCATGCACCTCCTTGCATTGAGAATAAGTATGTTCCACTTTTGGAACTAGTTTCTTTCTTGCGACACTCATTTCCTCCTCTTTATCATAGCAGTCATTTGACTATCAAGTAACCAAAAAAGATGGGAAAAAAAAGAGTATTACCTTATGTTGGAAACAATTGTGTTTCCTTTGAAGAGAGCACAAAATTTTGAGTACACTTGTCATCAAAATTTTGGGTTTAGCATAAACTTTTGAATCTTATCTTATTACTAAGAGTTTACTCCCCCGATTGGTTACTCTTCTAGTCCCTATGGATAGTTTGACTGGTTCCTCTTGCTTCACAAAGTTTCACCATTACTTCTATGATGGCAAATTCATCCATATGTCTCATGCTCTTGTTCAAAGGATGTCTATCAACCCGTGTCATCCATTTCTCGGAACTCTTGAATTTGCATGTCGGCCATACCCTCAGTGTGTCTTAGATTTCAATGAAGTTGTAGTCCTACCGTGCACCCTGGTCCTACTTTCCTTATGGGTAAGTAACCTTGAACCTAGTAGTCGACATATCCTCATTGGTCGTTGAATGGGGGGTTCCCCTTATGTTCGATGACAAGAAATCTATTCACACAATGGGATTTGTGTAGTGTCTTGGATTACATTAGCCTTATTGGTGGTTTCCTTTCCTTTGTCAGCATTTTTCCTCATTGGCTGCTATTCAGAGGGTCTTTTTCATGCACTACTTGCATCTGGTGCATGCGGAAGATGCACATAGTGATTAGTTCATGAACATGTTCTTCATCTGAGTTCCTCCAAATCATCAAGATCTTGATTTATACCTTGTGTTGAATGATGAGAGATTCCTTAATTCTCTCCTTTCAGCGGGTCTCTTTCCATCGACTTCAACTCATCAATTCTTGAAAAAAGACCTAGAGTCCTATGAGTACCTAGAGGCTTGCATTCATAAATGGTAGTTTCTCTCGCCATCGACAGTTGGTAATACATCAATGTCTCCTGATCAATGGATTATTAAAGTGTTCGACCTCAAAAACTTTATTCACACTTGTAATAATTTACTCAGTGCCTCGATACGTACGTTCATTACTGGTAAGTTGTCTCACATTCGTTAATGGTATACCTTAATGACCGTTAATAAAACCAAGTCTCATTGTGTTCGACCTCAACTCCTGTATTCACATGATGTAGAATTGCACCTTTGGTGGATCATGTAGAAGACTTGAATATGTCAATTCATAGTCATATCTTTCCTGAGTTGTTGCTATCATTCATTGGACTAGTACCTATATGACTTTAGTGATCATGGGAGATCAAATTGTACTCCATTGTATACATATATCTTTAGATTGATTTTGAGACCGGTTTTCACTGGGCCTTGTTAATGACCATGATAGCCTATGGCATGTATCTACCTTTATATTTCCTATTCATGGCCATGAGGATCTTTTTGGTATATTTCCACATGGATCTACAGTGTAATTCAAATTGGAAGACATGTGCAAAAAGTCATTATAGATTGTAATACTCTTATGAGAAACTAGTTCGTCTAGTTGGGTATCCATTACTCCACTTCTAGGAATTATAATGTATTTCGACCATTGCATATACTCCTCTGACCTCAAACATTAGGGGGCATCTGTTATAGAAATATTTTCCTCACCTCATGCAAACTTGCTCAGAAGGATATTTCCATTTCCCTGTGTAGACTTGAAGTCCCCTTTTGCAGTTCCCATAGATAAAAAACATATTTTTACACACATACGCTCCCTCACAACTATACAACATGCATGTACATAGGTTGCACCATTATAGCCCACGTACATGAGGGTTTGTGCTCAAAATTAAAAAATGGTGTCAAGTTTCCACCTCATGTCATAGGATCCATGATCCTTAACCTTTCATATACTGGAAACGTTTCGAATCGGCCCTTAAACTCCATTTGAAGTATATAAATGGGCCTTATCCAAGTTGTGAAGAATAGGATAAGAATTCAACTTTGAGAGAAAAGTTACTATGGAGAAATTATTCACTTCGTATTGAGTCTGCAACCCTTTGTCCTTTTAAGTCTGAACACATTGTTCAGCCCCAAAGCTCTTCCCTATTTAATGGAGAACCTCATTGACTCTCTTATATGATATTTACTTTTGTGGAATATTTAAGTGGTGGAGGCCCAGCTGGACGGGACTTAGTTTCTCGGTTGTGAACGTCTTGACACGAAAGTTTGTCATTCATACACTTTTGATGATTACATTTGAATAGAAATAATCTTTTCTCATCAAATTAATGTCTTGCAAATATTTGAATTGTTATTCCATGGGCATATTTGTTATGAATATTGGTGGATTATGTTATTATATGTGCTAACTTTATATATTATCACCATATGCTTATGTATCTTGGTTTTTGAGGACAATTTGCAGATGTATTTCTTTGATTCAAGTGCTCAATGATGGACTTCATCAAACGTTTGGACAAGGTAATATCTTTATCTTGTATTGTTAGTATATTTATTTATATAGCATACTTGATATTCAAGTTGATTTCTATAGTCATTTTCATCTGTTGTGGTTTACCCCATTCCATAGAGTGATTTTCCTCGTAACAATTCCCTACTTAAGAGATTCATGGCTAACCAAGTGCACTGGAAACCATAATAAATGAATGGTATAGCTCTAGGGATTGTGAGTAGTGAAGGGGGTACATTCCTTTGTTTGTGCAGGTTGTGGGGAAGAGGGATCTAGTGAATTGGAATTGTTGTAGTAGTAGAGCCTGGGTTTCGATTGTTGTGTGTGGAGAGTGGATACCCAAAGTACCAGATCTCCTTGTGGACTCATAGCCTCAGCTCAAGGTTGGCCTGATGTTAAGATTTGGTAATATAATGACTATGGTTCAGTGGTTCATCCTTTGTAGGTATCCAGTTGAATTACATTTATAAATAGATCATTGTTGTTGTTGTGTTATTTATGATTATCTGATTTTGTAAATGATATCTGAATGTTGTGTTATGTGTTTTTAGGTTTGAATGCATTCGAGAATTTATAAATGTTGTAGATGCATGGATAAATCAACACATTGTTTTGTTGTAATTTTTGTGGGATTGTTGCCCCTTGGTTCCTTTTATATATATGGCGCATATTTAAATTTATATTTAGCAAGAAAAGTCATTTTCCATAGTGACGAGACTCAACATGGGTGTTGGGTACATTGCATATGCATGTGCATATAATTATAAATACCTTTCTTAGCATAATGGAGGTATATTTTCTTCTAGTCTCTGTGTGGCATACCAGATCTGGGAACATCAATTATGATAGTCTTTGTGTGTTGAAGAAAAATGGTTTTTTTGGTCTACGTACCATTCCAAGAAATTTGCATTAATGTGAGCCTTGTATCCTTGGAAAACACAGCCAACATTCTTTTCATGATTCCACTTTGAGAGTACATATAAAGATAGATTTAATACACTCTTATTTGTGTGGCCCCATGCATATTCCATATTCCTTTGGTAATAAATATAACATGACTTTTATTGATGACTACACCAGGATGTATTGGGTGTATTTGTTGAAACAAAAATCTCAAGTATTTGAACCAATTTTCATCTATGGATTGAAAATGTAGTTCAATCTCACATTGGCACTCTTCATACTGATAATCGAAGGGAGTACACTTCAAATGAGTTTGAAATCTATCTTCTCCATGATGGGATCAAGAATCAAACCTCTATTCCATACAATCCTCAACATAATGGTGTAACAAAAGAATGAACATGACACTCTTGAATATGGTAGGTTCAACATTATTTTTCAAGAATGTGAAGTTGATGTTTTGGGCTGATGCAATTTTATGTGTAGTATATGTGAGAAGAAAGAGTACATCTCATGCTCTTGGGAACAATAATCATTATGAAATGTGAAATGGCCAAATTCCTTCGGTGATGCATCTCGATTTGTTTGGTTCCACTTGCTATTCCTTAATTCCTAAGGATCAAAGAAACAATCTTGGTGCAAGAAAGTGCATATTCCAGGGGTACTCAAACACCACCAAGGAATGGCGTGTTTATGATGAGGTAAAAAACAAGTTCATTCTTTTAAGAGATGTGATTTTTCTTGAATCCACCAAGAGTTGATTATTTATATAGAATACTTAAGATTAGATTTGATTTCTATAGTCATTTCTGTATGTTGTGATTTACTCCATGCCATATAGGGATTTTCCTTGTAATAGAATTAGTGACCATGCTAGGGATTGAATCTTCTTTTAGAGTTTTGGAGTGTTTTTCTCCTTTGATTTATCTTGTTTAGCTGGAGTTTCCTGTCGTTTGATTACTTGATATCCTTTTTTTCATTTTGAATCTGAGTTTCTTGTCATTTTCTTTAACCTGACAGTGTTTCAATAGATATACATGGTTTTTTCCCTGCCAGTCTCGTGCATACACGAGATTTCATTATGTAGGAAGCGTACATACATGGGTTTCTTATGAATAGTCACATACATCATCCTTATTTTCTTGATTGTTGAGTTTGATGTTTGTTGGGTAAGTTTTGATGGTTGTTGAGTCTTCGTAGATCTCTATTACGATTGTTAAGTGCCTACATAGTGATAGGAAACCTTTCTTTGGTTGAAATTTAAGGCGGTTTTTCTTTCTCATCATCATTTTCATTGATTTTCCTTGCATCATGGGTTGGGTGATTGCTTCTTGATATTCTACTTGATTTGTCTCTATTTACATACAATAGGGTCTTTATATCAAGTTGTTGTTCAGTCCTTGCATTTTCATTCTTTTATATTGAAAATACAAAAAACAAAATACATTTTGCGTTATTGGCATTTGATCTTTTGGGTTCTTGTCATTAATATTAGTACATATATAGAAGGATTCCATCTTATTTGAAATTGCATAATTGAATTGAAAGTTGTATTTAGAAAAGCTTATCATTTATTGGGAATTGAAGTTAGGACTTTGCATTTTATTCATATTCATTTATTTTACTTGTTGAGTCGTAACATCGTCAGTTTCACAATCGCACATTTTGAGTAAGAAAATCCACTAAAAGTAATGGTGATAAACTTAAAATTGATTAGAAATGATTTTATTTTTCAGGGTGAACAAACTAGCTTAAGATTTAGAGCCTTGGAACATGATTTTGTGAATAATCTTCCCCAAGGCTATTAAGCTCAACATATGTGTCTGACTAAGGGAGTGGTGAAATCCATTGTATAATTGGTGATGTCAGGAGGCTCTTCTCACACTAGAGTTAAGCATGAGGTCACGTGCAGTTGGTTGAGGAGATATCCCTTCAATACCTTCTTAGCATCAAAGATATTTCTCGGGATCTATTCGTATATGGGGGTCTTTATAGTACCTTTACCTTTCTGAGAGGCGGTGCTTTCGATATTTCAGGCTTTGCTACCCTGCCCATACGATGGACCTGACTTATGCCTATTCACCTATGCTTTGGTTATATCGTGGTGGATTAGTTTCTTGACATAGGTAGACACATAGGTTACTTGCAACGGTTATTTTATAGGTACCCTGGGTTAGATAAGTTTCGGATAACACACAAACTTTATGGAGGATTACCTCTCTGGGGGAATCTGATCGATTAGTTTTTAAGCCAACGAGGGCCCTTATAATTTATTATGATGCCTCTGATCTTTGGTAGGGAGTCTCATTCCCCTCTTGGTCGAGGCATACCTACTTTAGTCAGGGAGGCCCCTTTTCATCCACTATATCATGTTTGTGTGCATTGACCTTTTTTCTTTACTTTGGTGTTCTCTATGATTATTACTTGGACTTAGGATTTTGTATTATGTCATGAGTTTTCATTGATATGGTTAGTGGAGCCCACATGACTCCCTCAGTTAGCGTTACCCAACCCATGGCATTTTCTCATTCTATGGGGATGAATCCTTTTGTATTTCTAAGTGGTACACCGAATCATGATACTCAACGAATACCTTGGGCCTGTAATCATTTTTGTCATGGTATGCTAGACATGTCTTTGCATTTTCCATCCTCTGTCTCGTCATCTTATGTGAATCCTAGTTTTGGGTCTGGGGCCATGATTCTTCCTTATTCTCCCTTTTCATTTGGTGGGAGTCATACCCCTCGACAAACTCTTATGATAGGAATTTGGAATATTCCTTCCTATGGGACCAATCCTAGCTTCATTTTTCTAGGAGTAACTGCTCAAATGGGCGATCATCGTACTTATTATGACACGTCCATCTATCCTTCTTCTGCTATGCCAGTTCCTACAAACTCTTTTCCAATGGAGGACCTTTGTCTGTCCTTTGGTGTTTCATCCATATGGAGTCAGTTTTATAGTATGGACAACCCCCTTCACTAATTTCCTTCACATGGGGGGGAAATATATCCTCACATGAGTAACCCTCATTATGTTTCTTTCTCTTTACAAGAAGATTCCTCAGTGTCGATGCCCTTACACCCCTTTATGAACTAGTTTGGAGGAGGATAATATTCTATCGGACAAGGCCATGGTATATACCAGAACCCTTTTTGGCCTACACTTACTCAAAATTAGTGTTTCCCAAAAACTTGGTTTCAAATGTCATAACCAACCACCGCCAGTCCAGTCACTACAAGTCA
Source organism: Picea engelmannii (assembly GCA_009831015.1). NCBI lineage: Eukaryota > Viridiplantae > Streptophyta > Pinopsida > Pinales > Pinaceae > Picea > Picea engelmannii. The sequence goes on from ML796755.1 coordinate 369,522, forward strand.
TACTTACATTATATTCCCAACCTCTGCTAGTCATGTTGGAGATTCGTCGACAACCTCTGCAAGTCATCTTGAATACTAGCAACTAGCCGTTACAAGTCATGTTGGGGAAACAAGTCTAGTCATTGCTAGTCACACTACACACACATCACCAACCTTTGTTAGTCATGTTGGGGATTCATCACCAACCTCTTCTAGTCATGTTGGCGATTCATCATCAACCTTTGCTAGTCATGTTGAAGGTTTGTCACCAACCTCTTCTAGTCATGTTGGGAATTCATCACCATCCTTTGCAAGTCATGTTGTAGATTTTTCACCAGCCTCTACAAGTCATGTTGAGAGCATGTCACCAACAACTGCAAGTCATGTTAGAGGAATTCATACGATTGAGAAGCTTCAGTGTATAATATGTAAGCACAAGATCCTGTGTAAGCTTTGCAAATGAGATCACCTTACTCATTTGTGCCATGCTACTATTGCGGTATAAGAAGAGTGGTCCTTTCCTAGGTCCCTTTGGGTCCTGAGTCATCTTTGGTTTCCCAATATTCAAGTCCTTCTTTGGTTGATAGAGCGGTCATCCTGATGCAAAATTCGGTTGATCCCACTCTTCTTTTTGGGGTCGATGCGTCTCTTGACCATGTTGTCTCACATCCTGTTCAACCACAGTCATGTCGATGCAATCTTCCACTGACAACACTCCTATTTTGGGGGGTGATGTGTCTCTTCACCTTCTTGTCTCACATCATATTCAACCAACAGTTGAAGAAGTGGTCGTTCCGATGTAATACTCGGTCGTTCCCACTCTTCTCTTGGAGAGTCAAAAGTATAAGTAAGTGACATTGTCGATCCAATCTTCGGTCAGTCCCACTCTTCATTTGGAGGGTGATGTGTCCTTCAACCATGTCGCTAGAATTTCTAGTCCTGTACCTTCTGAACAAGGGAGCATTCTACTCTCTCCAAGTACACTCCCTCTAAGTCCCAGGGTGGTTTCCTTTGATTGAAATGATCTTGTAGATCCTTGACTTCCTTCTTCTACACACTTCTAGATAAGGGGCATTCTTCGATATAATGTAGATAAGGTAACCTATCTGAGTATTTTATCCTGCTCAACTTGGAAATCTTTGGGTTTTCCTAGGCTTGTGTCATCTATCTGTGAGTTGTTGAATTTTGACAGAAGTCCTGCATAGGAGCCTTGGCCTCCCCCAATATATGTTGCTTAGAATAGCGTCCTTCGAGTCTTGTTTAATCTCTTTTCCGATTCTCACAAAGAGTGGAAATATTCTTGAGTGAACTTGTCTCTTTCACACTCATTGATTTGATTTGAAAGGATGACTATTTGGTGTAAGTTTAAACCTTTTCAAGACCAAGTAGACTAATTTTGAAAAAGGAACACTCTAGTCACTAGAGGCTAGAAAAGTTCTCCTGGGTATTGTTTTATATTTTTTCAGGCCTAGGGGACTAATGTATGAAAAATGACATTCTTTGGCGTTAAGTTGTAATCACATCTCATTCTCCTGCTTCAAGTATTGAGCCTATTGTTAGTTCTCACTTTTGCATTATAAGCCTATCACCTCAGCACTTTGCATCATCATCTAAGAAGAGACTTGTTTATATCCTTTGGATCTTAACACCCTATAACCCAAGAGAAAACATTCCCCCGAGTGTCCATATCTTGCATGCACCTCCTTGAACTAAGCATAGGTATGTTCCATTGTGGGAACTAGTTTCTTTCTCGCAACACAAATTTCCTCCTCTATATCATAGCATTTATTTGACTATGAAAAAGATAAAAAAGTAGGGAGAAAAAAGAGTATTACCTTATGTTAGCAGCATTCGTGTCTCCTTTGAACAGAGGACAAACTTTTGAGTCAAGTTGTCATCAAAATTTTAGGTTTAGCATGACCTTAGGAAGTTGAGCACGTTACTGAGGAATTAATCCCCTGACTCCTTACTCTTCCATTCCCTATGGAGAGTTTGATTGGTACCTCCTGCATCACAAAGTTTCACCATTGAGTCTATGCTTCCAAAGTCATCCATATGTCTCATTCTCTTGCTCAAAGCATGTCTATCAACCTGTGCCGTAAATTTCTTAGAACTCTAGAATTTGGATGTCGGCCAAACCCTTAGTGTGTCTTAGAATTACATGAAGTTGTAATCCTACCGTGCACCCTAGTCCTACTTTCTTTATGGGTAGGTACCCTTAAACCCAATAGTCAACATCTCCTCATTGGTCATTGACTAGGGGGTTTCCCTTTTGTTCAATGGCAAGAAATCTATTCACACATGGAGATTGGTGCAGTGTCTTGGATTCCATTAGATTTATTGGTGGTTTCCTCTCCTTTGTCGAAATGTTTCCTCATTGGATGCTATTTAGGGGGGCTTTTTCATGCACTACTTGCATATGGTGCATGCGGAAGACACACATAGTCATTGGTTTGTGAACATGTTCCTCATCTGAATTCTTCCAAATCATCAAGATCCTTCTTTATACCTCGTTTTGAATGATGAGATATTCCTTAATTCTCTCCTTTTAGTATATCTCCTTTCATCGAATTCATCCCATCTATTCTGGAAACAAGACTTAGAGTCCTATGAGTACCTAGAGTCTTGCAGTCATCAGTGGCAGGTTCTCTCGCCATCAAAAGTTGGGAATGCATCAATGTCTCCCGATCGATGTATTCTTCAAGTGTTCGACCTCAAAAACTTTATTCACACTTGTAAGAATGTATTCAATGCCTTGATACCTACTTTCATTATCAATACGTTGTGTCGCATTTGTTAATAGTATACCTTAATGACCGGTAATCAAATGAAGTCTCATTATGTTGAACACCAAATCCTTTATTCACACGATGTAGAATTGCACCTTTGGCGGATCGTGTAGAAGACTTGAACATGTTAGTTCATAGTTGCAGCTTTCCTGAGTTATTGCTATCATTCATTGGACCAATATCTATATGACTTCAGTGATCATGGGAGATTAAATTGTACTCCATTGTATACAGATATCTTTAGATTTATTTTGAGACTGGTTTTCACTGGGCCTTGTTCATGACTATGAAAGCCTATGACATGTATCTACTTTTGTATTGCCTATTCATGGCCATAAATAGTTTTTTAGTATATTTCCACATGGATCTGCAGTGTAATTCAAATTGGTAGCCATGTGTAAAAATTCATTATGGATTGTAATATTCTTATGAGCAACTAGTTCATCCAATTGGGTCTCCATTACTCCACTTTTGTGAATTATAATGTATTTCAACCATTGCAGATACTCCTATGACCTCACACATTATGGGGCATCTGTTATAGATATATTTCCTCACCTCACGCAAACTTGCTCAGGAGGCCATTTCTATTTCCCTATGCAGACTTGAAGTCCCCTTTTGCAGTTCCTAGAACTAAAAAACATATTTTTCCATACATACATGCCCTAACATATATACATCATATGTATATGCAGGTTGCACCATTACAGCCTGCGTACATTGGTTTTTTTTCTCAAAATTAAAAAATGGTGTCAGGTTTCCATGTCATGTCATAGGATCCATGATCCTTAACCTTCCATATAATGGAAACATTCTAACTCGACCCTTCAGTTCCATTTGAACAATATAAATGAGCCTTATCCAAGATATGGAGAAGAGGAGAAGAATTCAACTTTGAGAGAAAAGTTACTCTAGACTAATTATTCACTTCATATTGAGTCTGCATCCCTTTGTTCTTTTAAGTCTGAACATATTCTTCAGCCCCCAAGCTCTTCCTTATTTAATGGAGAACCTCATTAACTCTCTTATATGATCTTGACTTTGGTGGAAGAATGAAGTGGTGGAGGCCCATCTGGAAGGGACTTAGTTTCTCGGTTCTAAATGTGTCAACATGGAAGTTTGTCATTCATACACTTATGTTGACTACATTTTAATAGAAATACTCCTTTCTCGTCCAATTAATGTCTTTCAAATGTTTGAATTGTCATTCCATGGTCATATTTATTATTAATATTGATGGATTATGTTATTATATGTGCTAATTTTATATATTATCACAATATTCTTGTGTATCTTGGTTGTTGAGGACAAGTTCCAGGTGTATTTCTTTGAGTCGAGTGCTCAACGATGGACTTCATCAAACATCAGGACGAGGTAAGCTCTATATCTTGTTTTTTTAGCATATTTCTTTATATATCATACTTGAAATTAGAGTTGATTTCTACAGTCATTTTTGTCTGTTGTAGTTTACCCCATGCCATAGAGTGATTTTCCTCGTAACAAATCCCTAGATAAGATATTTGTGGCTAAGCAAGTGCATTGAAACCCATAATAAATGAAGGGTATAGCTTGAAGGATTGTGAGCAGTGAAGGGGGTACATTCCTTGGGTTGTGCAGATTGTGGGGAAGAGAGAGCTAATGGATTGGCATTGTTGTAGGAGTAGATCCTGGGTTTGGGTTGTTGAGTGTGGAGAGTGGATACCCAAAGGACTAGATCTCCTTTTGGACTCATAGCCTTAGCTCAACATTGGCCTGATGTTGCAATTTGGTGTAATAGTGATTATGGATGAGAGGGAGGTTCATCCTTTGTAGGTAGCCAGTTGAATTACATTTATAAATAGATAATTGTTGTTGTTGTGTTATTTATGATTATTCCATTTAATGTTGTGTTATGTGTTTTTAGGTTTGCATGCATTCATGAATTTATAAATGTTGTAGATGCATGGATAAATCAACACATTGTTTTTTCATAATTTTTGTGGGCTTGCTACCCCTTGGTTCCTTTTATAGGTATGGTGCATATTTAAATTCATATTTATAAAGTAACTTCATTTTCCATAGTGATGAGACTCAACAAGGGTGTTAGGTACATTGCATTTCCATGTGCATATAATTATACATACCTTTCTCACCATAATGGAGGTACATTGTCTTCCAGTCTCTTTGTGGCATACCATATTTGGGAACATCAATTATGATAGTCTTTGTGTGTTGAATAAAAATGGTGTTTTTAGTGAACTTACCATTCGAAGAAATTTTCATTAATGTGAGCCTTGTATCTTTGGAAAACACAACCAACATCCTTTTCATGATTCCACTTTGAGAGAACATATATATCATCACTTTTATTTATGACTACACCAGGATGTATTGGGTGTATTTGTTGAAACAAAAATCTCAAGAATTTGAACCATTTTTCATCTATGGATTGAAAAAGTAGCTCAATATCATATTGGCTCTCTTGATCCTAATAATCAAAGGGAGTACACTTCAAATGAATTTGAAATCTATCTTTTCCAACATGGGATCAAGCATCAAACCTCTATTCCATACAATCCTCAACATAATGGTGTAATAGAAAGAATGAACATGACACTTTTGAATATGGTATGTTCAACATTATTTTTCAAGAATGCGAAGTTATATTTTGGGCTGATGCAATTCTATATGAAGTATATGTGAGAAACAAGAGTACATATCATGCTCTTGGAAACAATAATCCTTATGAAATATGAAATAGCCACATTCCTTCGCTAATGCATCTCTAGTTTTTTGGTTCCACTTGCTATTCCTTAATTCCTAAGGATTAAAGAAAAAATATTGGTGCAAGAAAGTGCATATTCCTGGGGTACTCAAATACCATGAAGGAATGTTCTCTTTATGATGAGCTAAAAAATAAGTTCATTCTTTCAAGAGATGTGATTTTTCTTGAATCCACCAAGAATGAGAAGACTATTGAGTGACAACTTGATCATCTGGATAATTTCACCCATGTAAATACATATCATGAGTTTGATGATGAAATTCCTCATATTGAAAGGGGGATCCCTATATTTGATGAATATCTATAATCTCCTTTTGAATTTCCATGTACCCCTCACGAACAATATCTAGTCTCTTCATCAGAACAAAGAGTTCAATTATATGATGTGATTGAGAGAATTGAAAGGCTAAACATTGATGGGAATGTAACATCATCCTAGTCAGTGGAGAAAACTAGACCAGGTTTGAAAATTCCATCACAGTGGCTCTTAAAGACACTTGAGATACCAATATTTCATTTCACCGAATCATAATGTCTGCTGAAAATATTATGTAGTGTTTTTTTTTTAAATTAAATAAATATAGATAAAAATAAAGAAAATGAAAACACATTATAGGAATTGAAAGTAGATTCAATTTTGGAAATGTTGGTGTCATTTTTTAAACCAAATTCTCACTATTTCCAGGATTCTACAACCTCTGAAGTTTAGGTAAGTTGGGGAAATTCTCTAGTTTTTGTTTTCATTCCTAATTTCATGTTTTCGGCCGAAATAATCCTTCGGCCAAAAGACTAAAATCTAACGGAAATTGTCAAAACTAGACGGTTTCCAAGGTTTTCGATCGAAACAACCTTCTTTCGGATGAAAGGCGGTTGAGAGAATTCTTTCGGTTGGAAAAAATGAAAACACACATTGTATCATTTCATTTCGCGCAAAATTGTATAAATAGACTTTTGACCGAACACATTTAACACAATTTATTAGATGGACAAACATATATAAGCTCGATGATAGGGATTTCAAAGCATTTCCATTACTGATTGCAGTTGTATTCTTTTCATTCTTTATTTCTTCCCTCTATTCCATAGGATTAATCGAAGGATCGATATCGATACATGATGGTTTTCTAGAACACCTAAACAAAGTTCCAAATCATCTTTTTGGTTTTTGTTGAATAAGGTAATTGATGTTTATTCAAGTTTTTATTGGAATAACAATTTATATGTTGAAAGATAAATGTTGAGAATTTTTTCAAGGCGAAGTCTTTGTTGAAAATATCTTTTACAGATAACTATAAAATTCATGGGAAACAAAAGTTTGCACAAGAGAAAATTTGATCGCACTCGAGATGATATTCGCTAAATCGAACAAAGGAAAGATATTTATTGGAGAAAGAAACACGAATGTGCAAATATTGAAGAAAGAAATGATGATAATTTCCATAGAGATTTTCGACAAGAATAAGTTCAACCAAGCATGCATGCACATATGATGATCGAGCACACGACACACATTCAGATTGTATTCAGAACGTACAGAATTCAAAGTATAGAATTCAAATTTAAAATATTGTAAATAATATAATTGATTGTAATTACAATTTGATGTTTTTCAAAAAACATAAATAGATTTGTCTCATAATGTCGAAAAAGACATTGAAACCGAAATTGAAGCAAAAGACGTTGAAACTTAAATTGAAGCAGAAGACATTGAAACCAAAATTGGAGCAAAAGACAAATCACCTATAGGTATGTACATAAATTTAGATAATACAAGATGAACACTCAAGTATATATAATTTAGTGAATTTGTGTTCGGGTTATTTTTTTTAATATTAAATTTAAATTGAAATATGCAAGAAAATCTATCAACATTTATGATGAAATATTAGAAAATGTTGATACTCAAAAATTTGGGAAGAAAAAAGATAAGCATTATATAAGATATCGAACTAAGAATATGTATAATACTTTTTTCAAAGATGAATTAGTAATAGTACAAGCTCAACTTTTATGTTGTCTAATGAAGTTAAGAAAGTTAAAATAAACTACATCATTATCGAGTATTCAAAAGTCGACAAATGATACAAAGGTGAAACATAGTGTCTTTAACAATATAACTAGTGTATTAAAAGCTTTTGGAAAATCTTGAAAATAAGATGTCTGTGTTGCATGTAGAGAGATACAAATAGTAGTTGTTTCATCTAGAAATATAGAAGATCGTTTGACATGACATATTACAAAAACGATGGGAACGTCAGATAAAAAATTGCACAAACATAGAAAATTTTGATTGAAAATAGATGTAAATGATGAATTGGCTTGTTGGACAGTGATTTCTAGATAACCCTACAAAGATAGACTTGCATAAAATGTTAAAGAATTGGCCCATAATTGTTGGTTGGAAGAATCTCATATTTCACCACATAGAATCCCATGTTTGGCCCGTAATTGTTGGTTGGAAAAATCTCATATTTCACCACTAAACCATAGCCTGCAAATAATTTTCCTAATATAATTCTCTTTCATACATGTTATCTGAGTTTTACAAGGGGTATGTGTTGTTCCTTGGCATGTCTAAAACACAATTCTTGAATGCATACCTCCTCCATTGAATTCCACATTGGTTACCTTCTTCCAAAATCAAACACAAGTTTTCTGAAAGTAAATTGGTAGATCATGAAAATTCATTCCTTTTAGTGCAGTTCATACCAGCATAGGCTTTGCATGTTTTAAAGTGTTTTCTACTACCATAATATATTCTCAAATACGTTTTGCATAGTTTAACATGTTGTCTAATATCATATATTTTTAAATAGATATGCAATGATACAATCTTGTAAATTTGACAATTCATTTTTTTTCTTGAATCTATGATCTCATATGCCTATCTTTCCTTTCTTTTTTCCTTTACTCTTTTTTATTAGTTAAGTGCATCTATGTAAATCAATTTATTTAGTAGATCTCACATGCATTTCTTTCCTAAATAGTTTTTCCTTTATTTATTTTTATTGGTTAAGTGCATTATTTGATGATATGTCAATAGAATCATATTTTTGACAGTCCACAATGAACATAAAATGAAACATTTAAATTAGGAAAAGTATTTAAGAGTTTGATGCTTAATTTAATGCAATGTTAAAATGAGAATGTATACACAACATTACTTCATTACTAGTTAACTTTGCCATTTTTTACAATAGAATTATTTTTTTGACAGTACATAGTGAAAATAAATTAAACATTTAAATTAATACACAGTAGAAAAGTATTTAAGAGTTTGATTCTTAATTTAAAATGCATTGTAAAAAGGATAATACACAAAACATTAGTTCATTACTAGTTAACTTTGCCACTTTTTGACAATTTAATCATATTTTTGATAGTACACAGTGAACATAAAATGAAAAATTTAAATTAATACATAGGAGAAAAGTATTTAAGAGTTTTATGCTTAATTTAATGCATTATAAAAAAGAAAATATATAAAACATTAGTTCATTACTAGTTAGCTTTGTCACTTTTTGACAATATAATCATATTTTTGACAGTACACAGTGAACATAAAATGAAACATTTAAATTAATACATAGTAGAAAAGTATTTAAGAGTTTGATGTTTAATTTAAAATGCATTGTAAAAAGGAGAATATACAAAACATTAGTTCATTACTAGTTAACTTTGTCACTTTTTGACAATAAAATCATATTTTTTACAGTACATAGTGAAGATAAAATGAAACATTTAAATTAATACATAGCAGAAAAGTATTTAAGAGTTTTATGCTTAATTTTATGTATTATAAAAAAGAGAATATACAAAACATTAGTTCATTACTAGTTAAGTTTGTCACTTTTTGAGAATCATATTTTTGACAGTACACAATGAATATAAAATGAAACATTTAAATTAATACATAGAAAAAAAGTATTTAAAAGTTTGATGCTTAATTTAATGCATTGTAAAAAGGAGAATATACAAAACATTAGTTCATTACTAGTTAACTTTGCAATTTTTTTTTCCATCAACTTTGATAAATCAAATATGAGACAATAATTGCTATTTTTAATTCCAAAATTATGATATATATATATATATATATATATATATATATATAATCAAAGTCTTAATAGTTACACTGTAAAATACATAAGTTTCACATCCATTTTAGGATGATAACAAAAAATAAGACATTTAACTTCAAAATGCTAGACTCAAAGCGATCGCTTTAAGATAGATCACTTCATACATGAATTTCAAACCTGCAAAAAAAACATAATTCAAAAATTAAAAATTTACAATTCAAACATGCGAAATAATACAGAATTCAAAAATTGTAATTAAAAAAAAAATTGACATACATACCAAAAGAGTTAAGTGTCATCATCCAACATACTCTTTCCCACAAAATATATTGTAAACATATTTTCCACCAAATATAATTTAGACATCTGTAAAAATAAAAAAACACAATAAAAAAATAAATAACACATATTAGCACATATAGTGTAACTAAATATTAATTAAACAATAAGAAATAATAGCATAAGCAACCACAGTTAAACAAATTAAAGAGAAAAATTATGTTCTAGAACTCTATATGAAAAAAGTTCACAAATCTCCATATTAAGTCATTATTCCAATGAAATATTTATCTCCTTATGGATAAAGTCTCAAATCCTTCAAGTGAAATTCTCCCTGTGGATAAGGTCCAAAATCCTTCAAGTGAAATTCTCATCCCAAGTGATGTTATTGTGTTCTTGGTAAAACAAATTGTGAGTTAGAGTTAGACAATAATCTTAAAACAAATATAGAATTGTGTATGAAGAAAATTCACAAATCTTCATATTAAGCCATTCTTCCAAAGAAATACTTATCTCCTTGTGAATAAAGTCCAAAATCCTTCAGGTGAAATTCTCTTTGTGGATAAAGTCTCAAATCCTTCAGAAATTCTCATCCCAAGTTTTTTATTTGATCATATTTATACAATAATAAAATACTAATCTCCTCAACAGTTAAATACTTCTCTTTTCTTCTTTTGTAGTGGTCATATTATCAAATTCCACAATGCCCTTTCAAACTAAAGGGCTCATAAATATCCACATTAAGCCATTCTTCCAAAAAACTACTCATTATCTAAAAATGTTTACAAATATCCATTTTAAAAACCATTTTTCTGAAAAATACGTATCTTCTCTTTCTTCGGTGGAATAGATGTTCTCATATAATCTTGGATGTACATGAAGAAAACACAAATATGCAAAGGTATATTAAGGCATTCTTCAAAAACCATTTAAATGGGATGTATTCATGTTAGATGTAATGAAATTCTCTTTGAAATTATGTGAGCTAGCTCACATATACAATATGTGTGAGCTTATTTGTAAATCTAATTGAATGTTGGTTTTTGTGATTAGTAACCAATTTTTTTAAGAGTTTGACAATACCCTGACAAGAAGGAATTCACTTCATTGTATGTACATTTATTTTTTTCCATACTACGCCATTCTTGGATAAAAAAGAAAGGAATGCAATCGAGGAAAATTTAGAGACTTTCTCTTTTCTGATGTGGGATAGAGTCTGTTCTCAAATATTCAAACATGTTCAAGTTAACAATTATGTCTTCATCATGATATAACCTTAAATAATTTTGAATGTACACCATTTAAGAAAATGATAAACTTATCTAGGAGTTCTATATATTTCAAAATAATTGATCAACGCGTTGAATAGGAAAGGCTAAACTAAAAATTTGAGAAAACAAAAATTTGATAAAATTCAAGAACATACATTTATGAATCATCCTAAATGGACACATCCTTCCATAATCTAGGTGTTTCATTTGCTTCCTCAATCCCAATCTCCCTTCCAAGCACACTCTAAAGTACTCTCTTATCAACATTAGCCTATATAACACATTTCAAATTTGAAAATTTAAAAAATTATATTTAAATGATGATTACACATTAAATTTAAATGATTTTAAGACATTAAATGATACCTATGAACTCCCACCCTCTTCAAACTCTCCCAATGATAATTGAGACAAGCTTGCCCAAGTAGTAGGAGATGGAATAGGGATTTGTGAACAACACAACTAAAAACTGAATATAGGATTCGATGTGTTCACAATTATATAAAATTAGAAATGTTGTTGATCTATTATTCAAAAGAGTGGAGATTGAACAGCTGTTAGAAAACACATACTTGATTCAACCCATCCAAATTTAAACTTGTCGAATTGAGTCCCCTACCTACTGGAGATTTTTTTAAGATATCTCCAAACTGCAATTAATGGCAAGAAGAACTCGATTATTTCTATAGAGAGATATTTAAATCTAGAACTAGAAGTAAATTATCATAAAATGCATCAAAAATTTCCTAAATAGAACAAATACGAATTTGTAGTTCGGGTCATTATTCTGAATGACCTTCTTCCAACCATCTCAACAAAATTTTGCATACTCCAAAACATCTTCTGCTGACATTGTTTCTAACTCTGCATCTCTTTTATCAACAAATGTGGCCTGGGAATTGGCTTATGCTCACTGATGCTTCAAGCCAACATCAACACCATAAAAAATAGCTTCCAAATTTTCCTCGATTGCAATCCTAGCCTCTTTGCCAACTTCTGATGTAGCATGGAACTCTGAAAGTGAAGAAGTAAATGCCCCTGTTGGGTGAGGTATTAAAGGCTTGTTGGAAATACTAGAACAACTGAGAGGGGGGGTGAATCAGTTGTACATAAGCTTAAACAATTTTATGCCTTTTAAATAATTATCAAGATTTCTTCAGGTGTCATCAATCAATCATACAGCATATGGACAGTAAGAGTAAATATCATCAGTCACACATAAAATACACACAGAGACAAATTTTCACGAGGAAACCCATAAAGGGAGAAAACCTCTTCTTCTTCGAAATGATAGGCAGTCTTTTTCTGTTCTGTACATCATTTACAATTGAGCACCAACTCAATGTGAGGCTGCTACCTCTGTTTTACAAGCTGCAACTTGTTTGAGAGCTCCTACTCTTTGATTTCTCTAGCACCCACTAGAAGGAATCACCAACTCCCTGAAAAACTCCAGCACCAACTGGATGGAAGAACCAACTTCCAGTTACACAGGCTCCAACCTGCATAACAAAGAACATCTGTTCTCCCTAGCACCACCCTGCCACCCTAGTTTCTCTGGCTGCAACCAGATGGAAGCTCCAACTTCCTATGTTCAAGCACCCACTTGAACTTCTGAGGA
>ML796755.1:403930-417766 GCA_009831015.1 Picea engelmannii
CGGAGGATGTGAAAAAATCTCAGACAAACAAACATTTTCTTAAGTGAATTTATGGTTGTGGATATGCTTTTGAGCAAGGTTTTTTCTGTATTGGGTATCCCTCTCAATTATTTAATCACAATTTCAGAATCCCCCAAAATTGTTAGGGCCTGTATGTGTAGATTCTGGGCTATATTGAGTCCCATGTAAGCTGCTAGGACTTCTATTTTGTTGTTTGTTGTTTTTCCAAGCCCCCGATAGTAGTCGGTTATCTTATTTCCCTCAGAATCATAGATGACTCCCCCCCCCACACCTGTCGCCCCTGGATAACTACCCAAAATTAACTCAATAGCATGTGCATATTATTTGAACATGGTTCAATCCACTAAGACCACATATATATTCCTTATAACATTTCTTTAAGATTCATTAACAATTCCCTATGGTTGGATCCACTAAAAATATATATATATTAGAAAATTTCTTTAAGATTCCTTAAAAGTTTCGTATGGTTGGATTCACTAAGACCACATATAATGAAATGCATTAAAATCCCCAAAACAAAGAGTTTATATGCATAACCTTACACACCCACTAATACATCAACATAGGATGGGTATGAGGGTTGTTCGTATTCCTAATATAAATTTCGATGAGGTGATGCAAACGTAATATTTGTGAGGCTTCGAAATATAGTCATATAATGTGGAAATTCACGTTGATTGAGAGTAATCATGACAATAATTTTAAATTTAAGTGCATCATAACCTATTGTAAACATAGTAATGTGAGTTTTAATGGGATATATATTAAAAAGAAGATGATTTTGAATGATTCTTAATTGTCACAAAATTAATGGTGATAATGAAGCCTATTTCTACACAAAGTAATGTGATTTTTAATGAGGTATATATTTCGAAGAATATGCAATTGAGTGAGTCTTAATTTTCACAAATTAAATGGTTCTAAAGGGTAATTTCTATAGATATCCACACTCCCCTCCCATTGTGGGAGGGTCATGCTATCCACACTCCCCTAGATGTGTGATGACTAATACTAGTTGTCTACTAGAGATATTAGGTTGAAAGGTTTGAATATTTCACATTTGGATTATATCTAGATTTAGTTCAATATAGTGAAAACTCCAACATATTTCAACAAAGGAAGGGATGGTAGATGTGAGATGGAATTAAGGGTTTAAAAGGACTTGGGTGATTCCAAGTCAATTAAGGATCACATTTGGGATTCGATATGTCATTCCTTGTTTCTTCACATAGTTCCTACCGTGTTTAAATTATAATAATTCAATTTTAAAGATGGATGAATGTTGAGTTAATATTATTTCTTTAATCAGGATTATTTGAAGTTTGATTTACTTTATTTATTTTTATGCATGATTAGTTGTTAACATTTTAAAAATTACATTAGGAACATCACTTGTTATTATCGTCTACATGTGAGATATGTCTATTCTACCTATGCCTAAATATCCAACACACATACAATATTATGGTTCAATAAACACATTAGTTACTAATGTCTAGGTTATTAATGAATTAATTAATAAGCTGTCAGTTTGAAGTTATATTACATGAATATATATATATCATCAATAAAATAATAATTAGTTCCCATCTTTAAATATTATATGAAGTTATAATAAATGAGGATAATAATTAGTTCCCATCTGAGACTCTTTTATTTCTATATTAGACTTTATTATCCAAAATGAATTATTCGTTATAATTATTCCTTTAGTCAAAGGGTCACTAAAATTGGAAAACACCACCAAAGTGGGAGACTGGTTCCTATTTCAGGAGTTTACAATGATAAGAATCTATGGTTTGGAAGAGAAGCCATATCAAAAGTGAGTGTTGAATTTGGTAAAGAAGCCATATCAAGAGACTGAAAAGAGTGAAATTCATTCAGTTACTGACTTAAAAGCCAAGCATATTAAATTAAAAATTGATCGGATGAATTTCAAGGAAAAACCAAATCTACACAAGTATGCGCAAAGACTAAAAATTCAGCCATGAATCACTCAACTCAGAGATAAATAAGGGATAGATGGTGGGACAAATTCTTATCCTTCACTCATCATCAATGCACATAAAAGCAAGGCATTTGAATCTATAGGTCTTTAAATACCGAAGTGACGAACGTCGATTCGGCTCTTGGTTGATTGCTCAAGCATAGACTTATGACTAAAGGGATAAGGGAAAGAAGATAAAAACAAAAACTTTTCATAATAATCAATAAAACCCACATAGAGAAGTCATTGAAATTAGAAGTTTGGTTCACCAAGGGACTATCATTCAACTCAAAGGTTTATCATTCACAATGCATAGTCCATCAATAAAAATGTAGAGATGTACCGAAGTTCAAGCAATTAAAAACACAGAGATAAATCGAAGTTTTAATCAATCAAGCCACATAGGTTCTCACTCATAAGAAGGCACAAAGATTAGACATTCATCCATGAATCAATCAACTCAAAGATAAGTAAGGGGTCCATAGAGAGCATGGAAAATTATTATCCTTCACTCATCATCCATGCACAAAAAAAGAGTTCATTTGAATCTATAGGTCTTTAAACACCGAAGTGACGACCGCCGATTTGGCTTTTGGCTGACTGCTCACGTATGGAATGATGACTAAAGGGATAAGGGACAGAAGATAAAACCACAATCTTTTCATAATAATAAATAAAACCTACACATAGAAGTCATCAAAATAAGAAGTTGGCTTCGCCAAGGGAAATCAATTCAAAACAAAAACGATTGGATGGTAGATGCGAGATGAAATTAAGGGTTTAAAAGGACCTGGGTGATTCCAGGTCAATTGAGGATCACATTTGGGATTCGAAATGTGATTCCTTGTTTCCTCACATAGTTCCTACCATGTTTAAATTATAATAATTAAATTTTAAAGATGGATGAATGTTGAATTATTACTCTTTCTTTAATGAGGATTATTTGAAGTTTGATTTACTTTATTTATTTGTATGGATGATTAGTTGTGAACATTTTAATGATATGCATTAGGAACATCACGTGTTATTATAGGAATCTACGTGTGAGATATGTGTGTGCTAGCTATGCCTAAATATCCAACACATACAATATTATGGTTCAATAAACACATTAGTTACTATTGTCTAGGTTATTAATGAATTAATTAATAAGTTGTCAATTTGAACTTATATTATATGAATATAAATATCATCAATAAGATAAGTATTCAATAACTTTGGTCAATATGTGTGATGTAATATTATATGAATATAAATATCATCAATAAGATAAGCATTCAATAAGTTTGGTCATCACTATAAGTAATTTTTAAATTGTCTTCAATATTAAGTTATATTAAGATGAGGTGGAGCAAATGGAGAAAATGTAATATTGGGAGCCTTTGTTGGAGTTAGAAATCTAGAATGAGAGAAATCATGACAATAATTTCAAATGTAAGTGCATCATAGGCTATTGTAAACATAGTAATGTGAGTTTTAATGGAACATATATTTTTAAGAAGATGCAATTGAGTGAGTCTAAATTGTGACAAAATTAATGAAAATTTACCTTCTCTATATTGAATTAGTTTGAAATTTCCTAACTTTAATACTTTAACTTTATAACCTTTGTTCATTAACTTAATATTTATATACCTATTTTAATAATTATACTATGTTTCATTTACCTAGAACTATTTATAAATATGATAACAAATAGGGTCACACGAAGATGTTAATACATTCCTATATTCATTCTTATAGATGTCAAAAAGTCATATATAGGTGTGTGTCCTTTATAGATGGACATATATAGTTGTGTGTCTTAAAAATTAACTTCTAAATTATAAAATTATTTTTGACAGAGCCATATTCTAAATTATAAAATTAGCTTCTAAATTATAAAATTATTTTTGAGAGGCCCATATAAAATTATTTTTGACAGAGCCATATTCAGCCCTGTCCATGTACAGGTACAGCCCGATTTCGAGCCTAACACTATACATGGAGAGGTTCGAATAAGGCCCTGTCAAAAATCAAAAATTAACTTCTAAATTATAAAATTGAAATAGAAATTTAAAATTTAAACGAGAAATAGAAATTTAAAATTTAAACCAAAAATAGAAATTTAAAATTTAAATTCTAAAATTCCAAAATAACTTCTAACTTTTAAATTCTAAATTCTACATGGACATGGCTGGATAAGGCCCTTTCAACATTCTAACAAAATTTCTAATATTGATTTTTTAACTAAAAATATAAATTTTCTAAAAATTTAAACAAATTTGATATTCGATTTTGTTTAAAAATTTAAAATTTGGCCCTGTTTTAAAGTTTAAAATTTAAACACATTTAAACATAATGGACAGGGGCAAATATGGCACTGTCAACAATCTAAAAAAAAAAACAACTAAATTCTAATCTATAATTCTAATTTACAATTCTACTCTAAATCTAAATTAAAAACCTAAATTCTAATCTATAATTCTAAAATACACATACGTGAAAGAATGGTCGCTGCTCCAACATACACAACACCACACGACCGTTGCTCCAATGTCCACTGCAAACAACATCACGCATACAACAATCACCTACATCACACACCTACAACACATGCCTACAACAAACCCCTACAACACGGGCCTACAACACCAAACGCTCTCCGCACAACAAACTATGAAATCGCAAAAACTATTGTAGGGGCAATGTGTGGGTAATATATAAATATTTTTTCGGCCAAACAAATCTTTTGGCTGAAATAATCTTTCGTCTGAAAGATTATTTCAGTCGAAACATTATTTCGGCCAAAATATCTTTCGGCCAAAAAAAGGTTATCAGATGAAAAAATATCCGTCCAGCTAAAATTGTACATGGAAATCGAGGGGGTCGTCAGGGTGTCGTTCGATTTGACATTCAAAGGTTTGGATGAAAGAGTTTTCGACCAAAAAATAGTACTTTTGGCCAAAAAAAAATTAGTTCGGCCGAAAAAATGATTTTCGGAATTTTGGAGACCCGATTGTCACAAAAGTGGTCAAGATGAATAGAATGCCATTGATTTTGCAGTGGTAACGCATCCCTGCATTACAATCAAAACTTTATAAAACCTAAATAAAGTTCTCTAATATTTTCACTATATACATTTTTTCAAATCACTTTTGCCCAGAAAATCCCCATAAATTCAAAAAGGTGGATGGAATTTTAGATTTCAGTAGTTGAGAACTTGAGATTAGACTACACCAATATTAGAACTACTTGATAAATCTTATGTTAAAATGGAACAACTCAAAATTCGTGGTAAGTGTCCATATTCCTTGCATATAGTTAGATGAAAACAAACGAACACAATGGGAAAAATCATGTCCTATACAAATTGAAAAATCACATACAATACTGAATATTATAAATAGAAGAAGGATATGTGAGTTTATGACCTAATACCATTGCGACGTATTGTGAAGAAAAGTTGTAATGCCTTTGAACTACCCAATCCGTTGCCTGGAAAGATTGGAATTTTAATCATGTTTATTCATCATATTAACTTTCTTGAACAGTAAATCTTAGAAATGCATCCATCATGTTTATTCATCATACTAACTGTCCTAAACAATAAATATTAGAAGTGCAGGCATTAGAAGTAGACAGAAATTGACAAGATAGACACCGAGATAAACAAGTAAAATTATCATCCAAAACCTTTGGCAAAATATGAACACGAGAGATTATAGATTACCCACCTCCAAAAGATGGACCACCTCAGTCTTTATAAGGCCTGTGATTTCAATAAGCTGAGAAGTCTTGCTTTGGGAGTATTTCATGGTTTTTATAGGGAGAAAATTGAAGGACCTATACAGGCCTATCTATGACCTAAATAATCATTGAATTAGAATAACATAACAATATACTAAATACTAAATGATTAAATCACAATATCATAGAAAGAAGAAATAATTATTATTCAGGTAATTGAATAAAAAGGTTGTGTTCACTGTGATCAACATTGATCTTTATAATAGTACATAGTTTCATAGAAAAAACAATTAGTTTCTCCTGATTGAATGCTTACAACAATTTATTTTAGAAAACTACTCATGCATTTTGCATGCATTATTTAATCAGACAATCTATATATGAACACTAACAGACATAAAATAAAACTGCAAATGGATTGATGGATTGCATCATGTCATATGATTGACAAGATTGCATCAGTTATCAACGCACTCCTCCTTGATGGTGAGAGATCTCACAATCTGATCTCGAAGTTTCAAAAATTGGACTTTAGCAACTGCTTTAGTGGAAATGTCTGGAAGTTGTTCTTGAGACTTTATATAACATAGTTCTACTTCCTTATTTTGCACCAAATATCTAATGAAATGATACTTTAAATAAAAATGTTTTGTCCTGCTATGATGGACTAGATTCTTGGCCAATTTGATGGCACTAGTGCTATCACAAAATATCACTGTAGGATGAATTTGTTTCTCTCCAATTCCTACTAGAGATTTTCTAATCCATAATGCTTGTGTAACTGTTGAGGTGACTGCAACATATTCTGCTTATGTGGATGAAAGTGCAACTATACCTTGCTTCTTTGAGCTCCAAGTAATCAAACCCGAACCAAAAGAGAAACAATTACCAGATGTAGACTTTCGATCATCCAAACTACCTCCCAAAACAGAATCTCTAAATCCAACAAGATTAAACCTTTTAGAAGTGTAGTAATGAATACCAAAATTTAGAGTTCCTCTCACATACCTCAAAATCCTCTTGGCCGCCTTCATATGTATTTCAAATGGCTCTGTCATGTATCTTGAAATAAGAGAAACTGAATAAGCAATATCAGGTCTTGTGTGGGTTAGAAACATCAAATTTCCAACAATACCTCTGTATGTTGCCTGATCAACAATTTCAACACCATCATCTCTACACAACACAATTCCATGAGCATTTGGAGTGGAGGCTGGTTTACAATCTCCCATATCAAATTTCTTCAACATATCTTTTGCATACTTTGTTTGACAAATGAAAATTTGATCCTCATTTTGATAAACCTCTATACCCAAAAAATATTGCATGAGACCCAATTCTTTCATCTCAAATTCATCCATCATAGCAATTTTGAATTCATCCTTCATCTTAGAACTACTACCCATATATAATAAGTCATCAACATATAGACTTACAATAAGAATATCATTACCTTCTTGTTTGTAGTAAAGTGTATGTTCACTTTTACTTCTATTGAAGCCACTCTCCTGAAAACATCCATTAATCCTAGCATACCATCTTCTTGGTGCTTACTTTAGGCCATACAAAGCCTTATTCAACTTGTATACGTGATGTTCTTTTCCCTGCACTTAAAAATCTCGTGGATGTTCTACAAACACTTCTTCTTCTAAGTACCCATTCAAAAAGGCATGTTTCACATCCATATGATGAATTATCCATTTCTTCTGAGCTGCTAATGAAATCATAATTCTAATAGTCTCTTGTCTTGCAACTAGTGCAAATGTTTCATCATAATCAATTGCATACCTTTGTGTGAAGCCTTTAGCAACTAGATTTTCCTTGTGTCTTTCAACACTCCCATCATTATTGTACTTAGTCTTGTAGACCCATTTAATACCAATATTTTTCTTATCATGTGGAAGTTCTCTAAGATCCCAAGTATCACTCATGTGAATAGAATCTATCTCTTTTTGCATTTATTGCAACCAAACCTCATTAGTACATGCATCTTTGAAAAATGATGGTTCAAAATCAGCCTTGTAAAGTAAAGAAAAATTTATTGTCTCACCTCTTGGATTTTCTTCATGTGTTGGACTTTTATTCCTTTGATAAATGTCACTTCATCTTCTTACCTTCCTTGTAGAGCTTGAATTTGATGTTGGGCTTGCACTTGGAACTGAAGAATTAAATGAGGGGATACTTGGTGGATTTGTAGCACTTGGAACTGAAATATTAGTGGGATGCTCATTATCAATATCATCAATAATATCTCTATCCAAAACAGATTTAGACATATCATCATGGCATTTTTGATGACCATAAACTCCCCCTTCATAAAAAATTACATATTTTGACACAACAATGTTATTAGTGAGGGGATTATACAATCTATAAGCCTTACTTTGTTCACTATATCCAACAAAAATGCATGACTCACTTTTTGGATCTAACTTTTGTCTCTTTTTATAAACTACATGGACATAGGCTACATAACCAAAGACTCTGAAATGATTAACATTATAAAAATTTTCATACCATGCTTCATATGGATTCATCATATCAAGTGCACTTGTGAGAGATCTATTGAAAATATATAGAGATGTAGCAACTGCATCACCCCAAAAAGAATTGCTTAATCCCTTGGTTTGTAACATACTTCTAGCCATTTCCACCATTGTACGATTTTTCCTCCTTGCTACTCCATTTTGTTGAGGTGTGTAAGCAGTGGTGAGTTGTCTTTTCATGCCATACATATCATGATAATTATGAAAATATTTTGAACAAAATTCTCCTCCAGGATCAGTCCTTAAGAACTTGATTTTGCAACCTCTTTCATTTTCCAGAAGGGATTTAAATCTCTTGAATGTATCAAAGGCTTCATCCTTAGTATTAAAAAAATAAACCCAACACTTTCGTGACTAATCATCAATAAAAGTAATAAAATATTATGAATTACCCAAACTCTTTGTGTACATAGGACCACAAATGTCTAAGTGAACTAACTGAAGTGGATATTGGGCCCTCCATGCATTTCCTTTTGAAAATTTCTCTCTTGCATGATTTCCTTTAGCACATCCTTCACAAATATCCTTATGTTCTTGAACCTTAGGCAAACCATAAACTAATTCTTTTGATGTTAGAAGCTTCAAACTATGAAAATTCAAATGGCCATACTTGAGATGCCACAACCAACTTTTTTCTTCATATGCCATATTGGCAAGATGGTTATTATGTTCTCCAAACATCAATCAGAACATCTTATTATTTGACATAGGCACAACTGTAACCACACTATTGCCTCTATTCTTATCATAAATTGTACATTGTTGATTTTCAAACACCACCTTATCGTTTTTCTCACACAATTGGCAAACACTCAATAAATTATGCTTTAATTCTGGAATGTAATAAATGTCTTTAACACTTTTCATACCTTCTTTATTATTGTCTTCCATAGCTCCTTTTGCGGAAATTTCCAATTCTTTGTCATCACCCAGCTTGATCTTGGATTTGAAACTCTCATCCATTGTAGAAAATAACTTCATATTTCCTGACATGTGGTTAGAACACCCTTTGAAACTCTCATCCATTGTAGAAAATAACTTCATATTTCCTGACATGTGGTTAGAACACCCTCAATCTAAATACCAAATATCTTTAGTGTTGGAGAGGCTTCATCACCTTCTTGATCATAATTAACAACTTTGTTATTGTTATCTTATTTTAATCTATAATCCCTTTCAAAGTGACCATACCTTTTACAATAATAAAATTGGATATTTATTTTATCAAATATGCCTCTGCATTTTCCTCTTTGATAATTTTGATTTTGACCTCTACCTTGGCTTTGGTTTTTTTTGCTGCTAGTGTTGACATCTTCATTCTTTAATTTGCAATTTTGAAGAAAAATCTTTCTCGCCACTTTCTCACCAATTTTGAAGAGATTCAACTAGGTGATCAAACTGAAGAGTAGACAAATCCTCGTTTTCTTAAATGATTATGGCAACATGATTCCACCTTGGTGTTAGAGACCTCAAAACCTTTTTAATCAAAACCTCTTTGTCCACAATTTCTGAGTAGCCATCTTATTGACCACATATTTTACTCTCACACAATAATCACTTACATTTTCAGCTTCTTGTATCTTTAAACTCTCAAATTCTCTTTTCAATGTTTGTAGCTTGACAACTTTGGCTTGATCACTGCCTTGGTAAGATTCTTGTAGAGTCTTCTAGGCATCTGTGGCTGTCTTTGCACCTGCAATTCTTGGAAACAAGATTTTATCAAGAGATATTTGAATATGAAATAAACCTTGAGCTTTCTTCCTTCTATATTCCTTCTTAGCTACTCTATCATTTGCATTAACAATGGTCCAATCTTCTAGCTCTGTATAACCCATTTCTACAATCTCCCATAGATCTTTCCCTATCAAAAGGGTCATCATCTTCACCAATAATCATAATCACTTCCATTAAATTCTAGAATGGGTAATGAATTAGAGTTTGACATGATAAACCTAAAACAACATGAGCTCTGATACCAAATGAAGAATCCATGCAACCCTATCTAGGAACTAGATAATCATTCAATTAGAATAGCATAATAATATACTAAATACTAAATGATTAAATCACAATATCATAGAAAGAAGAAATAATTATCATTCAGGTAATTGAACAAAAAGGTTGTGTTCATTGTGATCAACCTTGATCTTTATAACAATACATAGCCTCATAGAAAAAATAGTTAGTTGCTCCTGATTGAACACTTACAACAATTTATTTTAGAAAACTACTCATGCATTTTGCATGCATTATTTACTTAGACAATCTATATCTGAACACTAAAAGACATAAAAGAAAACTGCAACTGGATTGATGGATTGCATCATGTCAGATGATTGACAAGATTGCATCAATTACCAACAAAAACTGTAACTATTTGTAGAGTGGAGGGATTGATAGGCTTCCAATTCAACGCACCCCAAGCTTTTGTGTTCGTTGCAACAAGTTAATATAGTATCAAAAGGGATCCCATACCGTTATAACAGATTTATGTATATAACGGTGTGATTTAGTTATGATGCATGATTAGCATGATTATTCTAAAAAGGTATTCATAGGTTTTCAATACGGTGTTGATAAACTACTAATTATTTTAGTTCATGTTAGAACTCATTACCATCAATCTGTTAAGCATCTTAACCTTGAAACTTGACTAAGATATTAGTTTGTAAGAGGCTTCCTATGCAAGGATCCCTATTAGTGAGGTTTGTAAGAGGTTTCCTATGTAAGAATCCCTACTTTTGCTTCCTCAATTATGTTGGGCTACCTATTAGTTATCCACATTCTTGAATTATATTAGTATTTTTTTCAATGATTGAGCGTGGTATGTAATTAGCTTGGGTTGTGGCATTAGATTTTTTGAAAATAAAAAATCATATATATCATATATATCATTGAAAATTACAAATGCTATTGTAGTTAGTTTGATGTTGAATGTTGTTTCGGAATTTTGATTGTAAAGTTAAAGGATTGAATTTGTGATTGAGACCTATGATGACATTCTTATGACATATCTTCTCATATAAATGATCTCACCATGTTGATCTCGTGTGAGACCTCTTCGCAATAGCATTTAGACTTTCATTCAAGAAATGTTGTTGTTGGTCTTATAGTTTCCGATACTAGTTGATGTTAGGATATTGCTAATTACGTCATGTTAGGATATTGCTAACAGAATCTTGGTGACGATGGGTTGTTCTAAGAAGTGAAAATGATGATAGATTTAAATGAGGAAATGTAGATCTAGAGGAAGATATGCTAGTAAAGGTAGTTCATTCCATATAAATCCTCGTAGTAATTTGTAAATTGTTGTGGTTATTTCATTGGAATAGTTTTTCACAACAGATCTTACAATATTTATTGTGTCTTCTAATGTATTAATGAATCTCTCATTATAATGAAAATCAATACGCCCTATAAAGTGCTTGTATTATTGGAATGATTTAGAAACCTTTTAAAATTGATATCTATTGGACCGACCAATAGATAAAGATGTACACAACCCTTTTAAAATTAAAAACCTTTTAAAATTGAGATCTCCTTTTAAAATTAAAAACCTTTTAAAATTGAGATCTATTGGATCGATAGATAAAAATTTACAAATGCTTCTAAGATAAAGTGTTTGTTCTCTTAAAGGGTTAGGAAGGTTGGTAGTATGACAAATCTTTCAAAATAAAGATATAATATAGGTATGTATTATTGGAATGATTTAGAAACCTTTTAAAATTGATATCTATTGGACCGACCAATAGATAAAGATGTACACAACCCTTTTAAAATTAAAAACCTTTTAAAATTGAGATCTATTGGACCGATAGATAAACATTTACAAATGCTTCTAAGATAAAGTGTTTGTTCTCTTAAAGGGTTAGGAAGGTTGGTAGTATGACAAATCTTTCAAAATAAAGATATAATATAGGTATATCGTACACATTCTACTATAAAGTGCCAACATTCTAAGATATAGTGCTTGGAATTGTATTTATATGCTCAAGCTTACATTCTAAGATAAAAGTTAAAAGGTTAGTTTTGTTGAGTTAGGGTTAGGAAGGTTGGTAGTGTGACAAATATTTTGAAATTGAGATCTAATGTGAATATATGCTAATATTCTAAGATAAAGTGTGATATAAAGGGTTAGTTTTGTTGAGTTAGGGTTAGGAAGGTTGGTAGTGTGACAAATATTTTGAAATTGAGATCTAATGTGAATATATGTTAATATTTTAAGATAAAGTGTGATATAAAGTGCTTCAAGTTAAGTTATGTGGTAGTATGACAAATCTTTTGAAATTTTTTTTATTCTTTCTAGATAGTGGGACAAATATTTTGAAATTGAGATCTAATATGAATATATTATGACATTCTAAGATAAATTGCAATATAAAGAGCTAAGTTAAAGGGTTAGTTTAGTTGAGTTAAAGGAGTAAGAAAGTTGTTAGTGTAACAAAGCTTTTGAAATTGAAATTTAATATGGATATAAAGTGATTCTTGCCATGAAATTATAAAATCCATTTATTTCATTTAAAAATAGTTGTACATTCTAAAATAACTTATTTGGATTGAAATTCTTCAAAAATATATTTTTTGTGCTAGCATCCATGGCGTTATAGAATCCATTTTTCCATTAAAATATAGTTGTAGGCAAACTGTAAATCATGGCGTTGAAAACATGACACATTGTTAAATACCAGGTTTTCAAATAGTACAAGAATAACACACAACGTTTGTGTGCATATTTATTTCCGGAAGAACAACGTAAGAACAGAATCGGCAACGCCAGCTTCCTCAATGCTTTTTTGGTCGTCAAAATTCAATTTCAATCCCCGTGTAGGAGAGACGAGCACAAATTCTTTGTCTTCTGGAATTTCAGTGGCAGCGAAAGACCAAAGTACCTGCAATATTGAACCATGTAAAAGGATGAAATTAGCAGACAAATAATGGAAGATAACAAAAACACCAGACCATGGAAAAATACGTTAAAAAAGGGAAAACCTGAATCGGGTCCGTAGCAAGGAATTGTCTCTGAATCCTCCTCCCATAAGGTAAACGAATTACTATGTTCACAACTCCAGGCATGCCTCTAGCAGGCTCTCGTGGCAAAGCTGGATATTCGTTCCTCCCAACTTCTCGAGGCGCAACAGAAGAGGGATTTTCACTATCTTTCAAATGCTTCACGGGCTCCTTCTCCGTGTAGGGACGCAAAATCTGAGAAGATTGCCAGTGGAACTAACATTAAATCATATTGTCTTCGATGTAACTGTTTTTATGGATGATAAAATATAATCTTGAGAGGACTATGTTAAATGTAAGAATATTATCTGCGACAGATCAACAGACATAAAACTAGGCATACCAAAACCAATCAAGTCAGTAAAACAACAAACCTCGATCAATTTTTGGGTATCAACAGTGCCTTCTACATGATCCATTTTATATCCTGTGTGAGGATCTACAACAAGAACAGCAGGCTTCTTGTCGATTTTGTACCAGTGGCTTATCTTCTGTCCTTCCTCAGAATAATCATAAGTCTGCAATACCATTCCAAAAGGATAT
>ML796755.1:436739-450511 GCA_009831015.1 Picea engelmannii
CATTTTCATTTTGAATCATCTTGTACTTGAACATTTAAGTGGGGTAAAAGGAGGTTGCCCCCTCAAAGAGGCTTATTATCTGAAATTATCTCTTTTTCAAGGCGTTGAGTACCTTTCCTGAAGTTTTTCTATGCTATATTGATATTTGGTTCTTAACATGAAGGCTGTCGTAAATGTCAATTAACATTATGGCTGTCATAACATAGGTTCATAGCCATTTTCTGTTAATCGATATGGCCTTCGATTAACATAGGTTCATAAAATGGACATTTATGACAGCCATAATGTCAAAACATAGGTTCATAGCCGATTATGTCGTAAAATAGCGATTAACATTTTATGTTCATTTTAGGAAGGCTATGCCAAAATATGCGATTTCATCAGCCACAGCCACAATTAAGTTAGCCTCACTCATAAAATCGGCTATAGCGAGGTGTTCACTCGTTTGTATGCTGTTTATATAATATGCTGGCTAAAATCCCATATTATGCCACAGCCAAAAAGCCTTTCATTATAGCGATTTAGCCTTTCATTTGCATGTTTATGTCGATAGGTTATTGGAATCCGTGGAATAGATGCAAGGCACTGCAATTTAAAACGCATACTTCTAGTATTTGTGATTCTATTCAAATAATATAAGTTTAAATTTATTTTAATCTTACATTTTGAATTTTGAAAAGAAAGATATTTTGTTAATAATACACACTAAAAAATCATAAATCATAGTATGCTAAGACATGTATAAAAGGCGTTGAAAGAAATCCGTGGAATAGATGCAAGGTACTGCAATTTAAAATGCATTCTTGTTGTATTTGTGATTCTATTCAAATAATATAAGTTTAAATTTATTTTAATCTTACATTTTGGATTTTGAAAAGAAAGATATTTTCTTAATAATACACACTGAAAAATCATAAATAGTAGTATGCTGAGACATGTATAATATAGTGAACCAAACCAAAATGATAAATGTATCGTAATTGCCAAACTTATTTTAAACATTGTTAGGTGTCCTCCATATTTATAACAGTTAACGACGCATTTAATTCTGTGAATTGACCTGTTTTTAAATTAGCTTGGGACAAAATAATTACGCAATACTCCTCCGATTAACATACCTTCTCAGATCTGATGCAGTTTGTGGTTTTGATTTGAACTTCTGTGTGTGCATATTTATAGCTTTCATTGTGACCTCAACATCTCCTGCTGCGAGTGCTCCTTTCATGCCCATGGAATTGGTGATAAAAATAATTAAATATAATTTATTTTTGAAAATTGTAAACAAAATATATTTTACACATTAAATGTTTTTATCAAATTTGATAAGGAAAGAATCGTACACTTTCTTTTACATCAATACACATAAAAACTTTACACATACAAAGTGATAAAATTTCAATCCCAATCACTGTATCATAATATACCGAATCAACACACCAAAGTAGATCGCGACTTTAATAATTAATAAAACCTTAAATATTAAAGGCTTTCAATACATTTCCTTGAAAGAAATTTATATTCACTTTACTCCTACTTATGTTCTATTATAATAAAAATTGAGACTATTATTAGGGTATAGTCATAATATTAAATAAATAATTGTTGACTATTATTTAGTATATCATAGATGCCTATTATTTAATAGTATATCATATTATGACTATTATGATATACTATTATTTGTTGACTCCAATTAAGTATATTAAATAATAGACGATGAAAGTTTTTTTTTATCAATTTCAATATTTTTATGTTTAATTTAATTGTAATTTTTTACTCTTCTTCATATTTAATGAATTGGCAGAAAATTAATAAATTGGAAAAAAATTATTGTTTGGATTATTATTTTATATATGTTCACTTTAAATATGGTCAATTTAACAATCCCTATAAAAAACTTTTTATCTCTCATTTAGGATTATATTTATTTGGTGTTAAGCCATCATCTTCATTGCATTTAGTAGAATGGTTATTTGATTTATTAATTTATATTCACTTGATTCCTATAGGTTATATTTCACAAGTGGTTGATTTATATTCACTTGATGCCTAGAATTTATATTCAAATAAAATATGTCATGCCTAGAAGTGGTTCATTTATTTTACAATATTTATGTTTTAGATTTTATTCTATAAAAGTTATATTCACTTTACTCCTATTTTTTCAGTGCTAGGAAACTTCTTCACATCATTATGGATCCAACCATATGGAGTTGTTTTCCATTCCATATTTTGGAGCTGATATTTTATTGGCTCCCTTTTTCAGTGTTGACAACATTTAGAACTGTTTGTAAACACTGGAATGTTATTATACAAACCCCTTCATTCCTCGCGCATTGTCATCGACTTTCCTGCAATGAATTTGGTTTTCTAACTCCTTTTCTCTATGGTGAGGAAGGTTACTTTGTTGGAGGATACCTTCATCAAACTGGTTGCGTTTGTCGTTTTCATGTGCAATTTATAGATTTCAGCTACACAATTGAATGCACTGTTCGATCCATGATTTTTCTATGTTTACCAACAACATGCTCCCTTACAAAGAATTATTTTGTGATGAATCCATTTACGAAGTCATTCAAAAACATAGGTTCTATATGGGTTGGAGACCGAGGTTTCTTTACACTGTTGGAAAATGTGAGTGCTAGAAAATATGAATGGGTTGTTTTGAAACATATTTCGAACAACATGAAATCAAAGTATTTCATTTTCAGTAGCCTTGACAGGTTGTGGAGGAGTACAAACATTCCTTATGGTGGCACTACACCTCCAAAAGAGGCAGTGGTCTATAAAAGTAAAATTTATTGTCTATATTTGGACAAAGATTATGAAGACTACCCTTACTATGGGTACACTATATTGGATGGATGTTTTAAATAATCAGTGGGGTTTTTCCTTTGTTCCAATCCCAGACATACGATGTATGTCATTGGAATTATACAATAACCAACATATATGCCTCATAAATGATGGTTCCACCTCTGTTTGGTCTATTGAAGAAGTGGATAATTTTATATTTTGTCAACCAACTATTGAACGAACTTTGGAGTGTTTTGAGGATGACTGGGGATTCAAATGGAATTTGTTGTAACACCTTTCAATAGACATAAATATAAAATGTCCTGGATATCTTCCATTTCGAATAGTGGACGGGATAGTGCTGATGTGCAATAACAATGAAGTTCCACTCATGTTTTATGATTTGATGACCGGTTCTTGTGTCCTAACAAATATAACCAATGTATCCATGTTACCAAACTCTGGGTTGTGATTTCCATTTCAAGGCCAGTTCAATGATCTGATTGAAAATGGAAATGTTTTCCCACTACTTCCAAACATGGATTTTGTTGATGACATTCCACCATTGGGAATAGATTTGTTGGCTTAGTCTACTTTTCCTTGTACTTGTCTTGAAAATATTGATATTCCTTTGTAGATTATCATATTTTGACTTTCATATTTCACCATTCAGATTATATTTGATATTGTACTTGATTTAGAAATGTTCATATTCCATTATCAATTCTGATAATTTTCACTTTCATATCATTGTCATATGGATTGATATAAAGACTGTTTACTAAAGGCACAATATATGTTTACTAAATATTGTTTACTAAAGATATAAATGTTTACTGAAGGCACAATATATGACAAGTTAATCATGATGTTTTTTTTTCCTTTTGTAGAAATGTCTACTGAAGGCACAAGTAAACGTATTACGAAATGAACTCTTTCTCCGACAACATGTGGGAGGAGAAATGAAATTCGTCGTTTACGATATCAACAAAACAAAGATGCAATAAATGAACGTAGAAGAGCTTTGTATCATACAAGAACCACTCGAAATAATATTGAAATTGATTTTCTCGATAGTCGTAAGTATCAAAGTTTCATTGCTATCATGCGAACAACAATACCTGTTGATGTTTCTTTCCCGCAATATTTTCATACTCTAGATATTTATTATCTCCACAATCTCTTAACAATATTGTCTTCATTGTGAAAATGGTGCAGACCCCCACCCCTCGGGTTAAGGTCGGTGCAAGATCGTTATTTTTCTGCCCTTTGAATACTACATTATTATAATATAATAATTTATTAATGTCTCTATTTATGTATTATTATTTTAATAATCTTATTATTTTATATATGTATTACTTTATTATTCTATAAATAGTTTACTATTGGTTTAATACTTTAATTTTAATACTTTCATGTAATATTATACTAATATTTATTTTTATTTTTTAAGATTTAATATAGTTTAAATATTTTATTTTATGAATTGTTTATATATGCATTATTATTTTATTAATATTTTACTGTATAACATTACTCTAATATATTAATTTTTTTTATTTTTTATTGATTATATATTTTATTATTTACATTAATGTATTAATTAACGATCTATTTTTAATATATTATTTTATTAATGTTTTAATACTTTAATATTGTAATTTATATAAATGTATAATACTATTATATAATATTTTATTAATATTTGTAATTTTTATATTTTATTAATTTATTTTTTAATACTGTTTTATTACATTAATTTATATAATATTATATTACTTTAATATTAGTATATTAATATAATAATATTACATTCATAATCATGTAATATTTTATTATTATTATTATATTTATAATATTAATAAAGTATTTTGATTTTTTTTTATTATTAATAAAGTTTTAATAATATTATAAATAATGTAATATTCTATTATTATAATAATTGTAATATTAATAAAGTATTTTGATTCTAATTATTAATAATAAAGTTTTATTAATATTATATATAATATATTTGTATTACTAAAAATAATAAATAATACATTGTTATAATTTTTTTTATTAATAATTATAACTAATGTAATTTTTTATTAACATTATTAATTATAAATATATTATTATTAATAAGTATAAATTTTATTAACATTATTAATTATAAATATATTATTATTAAAAAGTATAAATAATTTACGTTTATTATTTTCTTTGGATGAACGTAGTGTGGATTTAAGTTTTGATTATTTATTTAACTACAAACAGACTTTGTATCGAAGCTCGTCATCGAGCCATGAGTACCTAGGGGAAACTCGAGAATTGGACTGCAATTTTTGTCTCCTAAGATGCATTTAGCAAAGTACACAAGAGAAAGGCACTTTTAATAATTTTTTAATTATAAATTATAATCGGATGGCTAGCAATTGAAGATGCTAGCATATTCTTAGTCGTTCTTATCAATCAATGAATGAGATTTAATCTTCATATATTCCTAGCATTTTTTGTTTACTTTTTCACATTTACTTAATCATATTAAGAAATTATTGTGTAACCATGTGGTTGACACGTTTATATGATTAACAAACTTATTTGAAATTAATTATTTACTTCACTGTTAACCTTTTATCTTTTACAATGCAAGATTTACATTTGTGCCATATTTTGCCATATCTCCTATACAGCTATGAACCACACTTATCATATTGGCTGAGTGTTTAATTTTGTACTTGAATGTGAAGCGTGGCAATGCATGATGCCAAGTGTTCTAAAACCCAGCGGCAGGTGGAATAGTAGGTGCAGGAACCCGTGGACCGAATCAGTTGCCTGTAAATCATTAGCAAATAAATGATGATAGCGCTCAGATAATTTCTACCCTATGAAAATATTTGGGTATGAGCAGAGGATTGCAGATCCGTGGACCGACTCGATTCCCTGTAAATCATTGGCAAACCAATGAAACCCCCCTTTTCTGGTAGATCATTGTTGGTACGAGATGAAAATATTTTCGTATGTTCATGTTAACTTCATTAATATTTTAGTTTTCAGTTCGTTTGTTGTGTTTTCACTTGCATAGATTTGACCTTAAGTGTTTGTTAAATGATTGAGCAATGCCTGAAAACTCCAGTACTTTGTATTGATTTGTATTGTTTTATGTATCACAAAACGCAACTTCCTTGTTGCTGTATGGAGCGCCAATGTAAGGCCTATCGTTTTTATAAGTATATTTTTAAGAAAAAAAATCGGTAGAGATCTACTAATGTGGTTATGTACATTGAATTATAATTCCAACTAACTAACTCAGTATAAGTTGAAGGAAATTATCTGAATACATGGGATGCTAGTGCAATCATTAATACACTCTAATTAATTATAAATTAGAAGGAAATTATCTGAATACATGCGTTGCTACTGCAATCATTAATACATACATTATTGTTTATACATTTAACATTAATACATACACTATTGTTTATACATTTAACAACAATCTAATAAATTAACTTTTGCATATGCATCCTAAAAAACAATGGAAATTACAACTGAAGGGAAATAATATGAATACATTGGATACTCACTCTGCAAAGACAACGATGCTCACAGAGTTACCCGGACATAAACATGTTCTGTAGCAGGCTTGGGCACATAATCACTAATTTTTTTTATAAATATAATTATGTATTTTATAAATAATTATTTATTTTTATAAATATAATTATTATAATTATATATCTTTTTTCTTTTCTTGGTCTCTTTTTGCTATGTGGTATACTCACTTAGTTTAGCATCTCAGTTATGTATCATACTATTTCATTTTAAAACCCTAATAAGGGTTTCTACTAAAATTAGGGTTTGTACTAAGTTTAGCAGTTCAGTTCTGTATCATATTATTTAATTTTAAAACTCTAATATTAGGCTTTGTTTGTAATTTTAATATGCAATTTAAGGTTTGTTTGTAAATGAAATAGGAAAAAAAAAATTAGGGTTTGTTTGCAAATGAAATATGCCTTTCGGCGTTCATCAGCCACAGCCGCAATTATGTGGCTATGCTAGTAATCAAAGATCACACCAAAATAAAATAAACAAAATGTCAATATGCACACAAATAGGATAAAGTGGCTTAAAGGGGCGTCCCTCCCTAAATTAGGTATGCCTCAGGCAAGAGGGGCCTGAAACTCTCTTCTAAAGATCAGAGGTATCGAAATCAATTATAAGGGCCATCATGGGCTTAACAACTAGTCAGTCAGATCCCCCCTGAGAGGTAATCCTCCATAAAGGTTGTGTGTTGTCTGACCCTTATCTGACCTAGGGTACCTGCAAAATAACCCATGCAAGTAACCTATGTGGTACCTATGTGAAGAAAATAAGCATCCACGATATAACCGATGCGCAGGAGAACATTTGTAATTCAGGTCTATCATATGGGGAGAGTTACAAAGCCCAAAACCTCTAAATTACTGCCTCTCATAGAGGTAAAGGTACTAGTAAGATCCCCATAAACGAATAGAAAAAGCACATCTGACACTAAGAAGGTATTGGGGAGATATCCCCTCAACCAACCTCATGCAAACTCGTGCTTAAATTCATTGTAAGTGGAGCCTCCTGACGTCACCAATTATACAATGGATTTCTCCTCTCCCTTAGTCAGACACATGTTGATTTAATAGAGTTGGAGAAGTTTACTCACAAAATCCTATTCCAAGGCTCTAAATCCTAAGCTAGTTTGTGCACCCTAGAAAATAAAATCGTTTCTAATCAATTTTAAATTATAGCGTTACTTTTAGTGGCCTTGCTTACTCAAAAAATGTGTGGACGTGAAACTAATGATGTTATGACTCAGCAAGTAAAATAAATGAATATGAATAAAATGCAAAGTCCTAACTTCAATAACCAATAAATGATAAGCTTTCCAAAATGCAATTTTCAATTTAGTGCTGCAATTCTAAATTAAATGCAATATGTTCATACATGTGCTAAGATCAATGATAAGAACCCAAAGAATCAAATTTCATCAATGAAAAATGCCTAATAGTTTTATATTTTCAATATAAAAGAATGAAAATGCAAGGACTCAACAACAACGTGATATGAAAATTCTATTGTATGTAAACATAGACAAACCAAGTAGGATATCAAGAAGCAAACACCCAACCCAATATGCAAGGACAATCATATGAAAAGGATGATGAGAAAGGCACCGCCCAAAAATTCAACCAAAGAAATGTTTCATATCATCCCACAGACACTTAACAGTTATAACAGAGACTCAGGAAGACTCAACAACCATCAAAACTAACCCAACAAACATCAAACTCAATTACCAAGAAAAAAAGGATGATGTACACAACTATTCAAGAGAAAAACACATATATAGGCATCTTGCAGAAGGAAAACACGCGTATGTACGTGAATGTTAGGTAGAAACCCAGGTATATGTGTTAAAACATAGCCAGGATAAGGAGAAGGATAAGAAACTTAGACTCGGAATGAGTAGAGGTTGTCAAGCAATCAGATGACAAGAAACTCAATATAAACGAGAGCAATCAAAGGATTAAAACACTCCAGTATGATTTCCAATTCTGTTACGAGGAAAATATATCTATGGCTAAAAGTAAAACACAACAGACAAACATGACTATAGAAATCAACTCTAATCTTAGATATGCTAGATATAAGAAAATATGCTAACAAGACAAGATAAAGAGCCTACTTCATCCACACGTTCGATGAAGTCCGTGTTCGATGACGTCCACTGTTCAACACTTGACTCAAAGCAATACACCTGCAACTCGTCTTCAACAACCAACAAACACAAGCATATGGTGATAATATATAAATTTATCACATTGAATAACATAATCCTTCAACATTCATAAAAAATACGCCCATGGAATAACAATTCAAATAGTTGCAAGATATTAATGAGAAGATCTACAAATATAATAAAAAAAAAACTAAACACACAATAGATCCACAAAGCAATATAGAATAAACCACACTTTATTATAGAAAATCGTTGAGGTAGAGCAACACCATACAATGGATCCTAATATGGAAGAGATCCTCTCCTATTCACTTGCCTCTTCAAGGGGGAATCCTGCTATTGAGCTAATGCTCACAACACAATAATTTTCTTCATGTCCCATTACATTGTTTGAACCCATTTATATAGTGTTACCATCACTAAGAATATTCTAGAGGAGGAATATTCTAGAAGTAGAACCTTCTAAGAAGTTCTCTTACATTTATTATATCTAACTACCCATTTAATATATCTAACTACTATAGTGGGTCTGATTTAATAATACAGTGGACCTAGTACACCTTACATTAAATGGCCTCCACTATTATCGCTATGGACCCTATTCCCCCCACCCCCCCAATACATCTCTAGATACCTAACATTCCATCCCCCTTGTGAACGTGATGTCATCAGCACTTGATTTACAACCATATACCAGGGTCCCATGGATAACTGTGGACCATAGTGCTGAAGTAGATTGGAGAACTATTCTCTTATAGAGAAATGGAAGCTACCATGTTGAAGTAGTCCAAATTCCATTGTAAACCAGGGTCCCATGTCCAATTTCTCATGTGAACTCCACACGGAAGATATCGACACTCAATAACCAACTGAAAATGATGCTCCCAATACTGACACCTATCATTTAGATCCAAATAAGAATGTCCATCCACATAGTGGGAAATGGTCAAAGTTGAATCTGGATAGAACAATACTATTTTAGAATATGCAGGCTAGACATTGGTAATAATAACAGGCTCCTCATGTGTTACATTGATGTTCACTATAGAAGGTTGAGTAGCATCATCAAATAAAATATGGAAGTGGTTGTTATCCCAAAAATGACAACTATTGATCCGGATTTATGTAGGAACACAATGAAATACAGAAATACACATAAACATAGAGATGCAGTGGAGATAAGACTTCATTTCATTAATAACAAATGACTGAAATATGGTTACAGACATAATCGAAATAAACTAGCTAGGGCGCTGGTAGCTTATCTCTGAGAAGAGATATGGAGGCTACTGGCCTCTGAACTCTCTTACAATGAGGCTCGAAGGCCTATTACTATTGAGAAACAATGGAAAACCCTAAACATCCAAAGACCTAACCCTAGGAGATGAAATGCCAAGACTATGGGCCCCATTTGGGTAAGTTGGTACATCAACTTCCCGGGGACGTAACTTTGGCATACGATCTTCGTTTGACACATTCCATACCTCGTTAGAAAGATCTATCTAAGGACTACAACTTTTGGGTGAGAAACATTGATCTACGATTCACATTACTCCCCTTTTTCCCAAAATAACGTCGTTTAAGGCCTCAAAACGACTTCCGAAGTTCAGGACCCGAAAAACTGCTAAAAATAGTAAACTATGCGGAAAGTGAAAAACGGAAAGAAGAAATGGTGGGGGTCCAAGTGGAATAGGTGGGTGGCCACCAATATCCACCTGGATCATTCCTCCCCCCTTAGGAAGCAATGGTCCTCATTGTGTTGAGTTCCTCCATGAGATGAGAAAACTTATGATGAACTTGGTCCCTGGTGAGCCATTTGCCTTGGTGAAGGAGTTGGCCTGCTTTGACAACTCGATATAGTGGTATCCTTTATTTTTGGGTGTGCTCGATCTATGTATCCATGATCTGATCAGTTCTGGCTTGTTCCATGCAGTCTGGATTTAACTCTGTTGGTGTGAGTTGTTCTCCCGTGTTGGATGTGTCTAGTAGAGGTGGAAAGTAGGGCCAAAGGTGGTCCACATTGAACACTGGATGTAGACCAATGAATGGTGGAATGTTGATCTCAAATGTGTTTTCCCCTACAGCCTTAGTGAGTTTGTATGGCCCATATCGAAGCCGACAAAGCTTGCGGTGGGTTCCAGCGAGGCGCTCCTTTTTCAAATGCAGCCACACTTTGTCGCCCACCTGGAAGTTGTGTGGCACCCGATGTTGATCATCTCGCTGCTTGTACTTAGAATTGGCTCTGTCCAAGATGTCATGAACCTGTTGGTGGATGTGTTGAATGTGCTCAATGAAGCTTTTTGCCTTATCAGCCTCAGACTGGACATGAGATGAATCTTCCTGAGTAGCCACAAATGGCATGGCTATGTCAATGGGACATAGTGGATGGAATCCCAAGCCCACTTGAAAGGGGCTATGGTTGGTTGAGCTATGGAGAGCCTGGTTGTAGTTGTGTTGTACATATGGGAGGCTCTCATCCCATGTGCGTGGATTCTTTGAATTGTACATGCGCAAAATGTGTACGATCATGCGGTTGATGACCTTTGTTTGGCCATCAGTTTGCGGATGGAAAGCTTTGGACTTGGTGAGCTTGGTGTCCAGCATCGACCAGAGGCTAGACCAAAATTTACTGAGGAACCTACTATCTTGATATAAGATGATATACTGTGAGATCCCAAAGTGTACCCACACTCATTCAAAGAAGAGTTTAGGAGTGGCTTCTGATGTGATATTCTTCTTCCAGACCATCATAATGGACATCTTCGAGAATCGGTCGACAACCACAAAAACATAGTCATTGCCATGCTTAGTAGAAGGAAGTCCCGACATGTAATCCATAGAGATGGATTCCCAAGGTCGACTGGGGGTAGGAAGCAGAGTATAGAAGCCTTGCTTCTTGATGGTCGGTTTGGCAATGGCGCAAGCAGTGTAGGACTTGATGTACTTCCTGACATCTTGTCGAAGGTTCAGCCAATAGAAATACTTTTGCAGTACTGCCATGGTTTTCTAAACCTCAAAATGCCCAGCGACCCGACTATAGTGCGCCTCCCAAATCATCTTGGCACGCTTGCTTGAAGGAACACAAAGGTGTCCTAGGTGACAAAGTAGGGCATCCTGGAGGTGAAAATTAGGAACTTGCTTACTTTACAAGAGTGT
This sequence comes from Picea engelmannii, assembly GCA_009831015.1. Lineage (NCBI taxonomy): Eukaryota > Viridiplantae > Streptophyta > Pinopsida > Pinales > Pinaceae > Picea > Picea engelmannii. The sequence goes on from ML796755.1 coordinate 448,450, forward strand.
ATTGTATGTGTGGCCAAATCCTGGATCACTTGTGTAGAGAATTCGCCAATCGGAAGTCTCGTGCCCACAAGAGTTGAGCACAGTGGTTAGCGCCACGATGGGTGGTCAACTGAGGCAGTCTGCAACATTATTGGTGTTGCCTTTTTGTACTTAATGTTCAAATGAAACTATTGCAAGTATGTGGACCACTTTTGATGGAGATCATTTTTCAACTTCCCTTGTGTTTGTATGAACTGCAGGGGTCAGTGGTCTGTGTGGATGACCATTTCCTTTCCCAAAATGTAAGGCTTCCATTGCCGACAAGCCTGCACAATGGAATATATTTCTTTGTCATAAGTGGGATAATTCCATACTGTGTCGGAAAGTGTCTCACTATGATATGCCACTGGATGCCCATGTTGAGTAAGGATTGCCCCAATAGCATAGTCAGATGCATTTGTCTCGATCTCAAGTGGTTGTTGCAAGTCTGGTAATGTGAGTACTGGTGTAGAGAAGAGGCGATGCTTCAACTCCCCGAATGCCTTCTGTTGAGATTCAGACCAAAAGAACTTTTCTTTAGCTCCTCCCTTGGTGACTTGACTCAAGGGCCAAGTGATATGAGAGAATCCCAACACAAACCTGTGGTAGAAATTGGAAAGACCTAAAAAGATGCGGAGCTCTGTTAGGGTGGTTGGGGCTGGCCAATCCCGAATGACCTGGATCTTTGATGGATCCACAGGAAACTCCCGCTCATCAATAATGTATCCCAGATATTGAACCTGGGTTATGCCAAAAGTGCATTTCTCCAAATTGGCACACAACTTGTGTTGCTGCAGTGTTTGGAGGACCTGACGGATGTGGTGGAGGTTCTCTTCTCAAGTCTGGCTGAAGATCAGAATGTCATCCAAGTACACTACTAAAAATGAGTTGGAGAATGGCCATAGGATGTCATTCATTAGCCTCATGAAGGTTGTAGGGGCATTCATCAACCCGAAAGGCATGACCAACCATTCGAAAATGCCCTCCTTGGATTTGAATGCAGTCTTCCACACATCATAGGGTTCGATTGGTACCTGGTGATACCCAGACTTCAAGTCGATCTTGCTGAAATATTTCTTGGCCTTGAATTTGTCTAGAAGGTCATCAATCTGTGGGATCGGGTACCTATTCTGGACAGTGATATTGTTCAGTGCTCGATAGTGAATGCAGAGTCTCCAAGTCCCATCCTTCTTCTACACCAACACGATTAGGCTCCCACAGGGTGATGAACTCGGTCGGACGTGACCTTTCTGCAACAACTCCTGAACCCGCCTCTTGATTTCGTCATCCTCTAGGACAAAGCGTCGGTAGATGGGTCCATTGGGCAGCGACGCACCTGGGGTCAGATTGATGGGGTGCTTGACCTGGTAGTGTAGAGGCACCCCTGCGGGGGAGGTGAATATGTCCTCGTACTCCTCCATGACCTTATCCATTTATTGTTTTCTTGTAGCGGGGCCCTGTCTGGAGGTCATGGCCATAGTCTTCCTCTTTCCCTGAGGGCAGATCATCAGGAAAACAAATTTCCTGGTTTTGGAAATGAGCTTACTACATTGTTTTGCAGTAACCAAAGAGATGGTGGTAGGTGATGGTATCTCTAGTATCCTGTACAACTTATTGCCCAAAGTGATAATAACAGCATGAGGCCTGGACTCATACATAGCATGTCACTTCCACAAGTATGGTTTGCCTAATAATACATCAGAAACATCAAGAGGCGCAATGTCACATAATACCTCATCCGTGAAGGGCTTGATGCTATAGGGAAGGCGACATTGTTGACTGACGCAGAGGTCCCGTCCTTGGTGCAACCACCCAATGGTGTATGGTTGTGGGTGTGTTGTGGTCGGAAAGACTAGCTGCTTTGCGACCTCTACCAAGATGAGGTTCTTCTGACTCCTGCTGTCGACAATGAACTACAATGAGGAACCCTTTACCCACATCTTGGAATGGAAGAGACACTCCGCCTCCTTTGGATCTTCTGGTTCCTCCTTCTGGATCTTCATGGTGGCAATGATGGCATTGGGCTCTGCATCGATAATTTGCT
>ML796755.1:461013-475348 GCA_009831015.1 Picea engelmannii
TAGATAAATATTTATTGTTAACAAGAACACGCGCCTACTCTTGTTTCTAAAAAAATTGAAATAAAGGAATGCATTATTTTTATTTCAATTTTGTTTAAAGAACATGCACATGTTCTTGTACAAGGGCACAGGTTCTTGGGAACGTGGCTATGTGGCTTGTTGAGTGGAGGTTAGAGGTTTGTCGAACCTATCACATCAGGAACTTGTGAACTATTTCATAACGAAAACACATAACTTAATTCTTGATATTTCATACCAAAAACACAAATTAATTCTTGAATCTTTCAATCATAGCATTAAATAGGTTTGTTTAATCTTCAATATACTCAACTCAATGAAATCCATGTGCAGTCTATGCTCTACTGTGTTAACAACCTAAACACCTTGCCACCTCCTCATCCCTTACGGTTACATTACAATGGAGATGCAATATAGAAAGCTCATCTAGATTCTCCAAAGTAAACTTATTAAAATCTTGTAGCTGAAGGAAGATACAACATGTGACAACTATGTTTAGATATTGAAACAAAGGAAAGTTGTAAGTTTTTTGAAACAAAGGAAAGTTGTAAGTTTCTTTAATTCTTGAATGGAAAATTCTAAAGTATTATATACATTGTGACTTTATATACATTGTCAAATGCATACATACTACATATGCATCAAGTCTATTTACATGTTGGAGCCATGTAGTTTAAATGCAAATTTATGGGTAAGCTTGAAATCTAGATTGAATTTTCTTTTTCCAAAAGATCTTCATTTTCTTTGTGAAAAAACAAATGCATTTTCTTTCTTACAAAAAAATGCAACCACTTGGTAGAAATTTCAATAGAGTAACAAAAAACAAGTAAAACCATAACCATTAGCATGAGAGAAAAAACATCAAAAGCCCTACATCTTCACTGTGGAGAAGCAAAACTTCTTAGGGTTAAATTTATATAAAAATAAAATCTGTGTATCAATAAAAAAAAAATTTGAAAAATTAGAGGGAAAAAAATCATCGGCATGTGAAGAATTAGAGGGAAAAAGATCATGGACATGCCCTAGCAGATTTGTTTTTCCCAAAGTGAAAATTTAAAAAATTGAAAAATTAGAGGGAAAAAAATCATCGGCATGTGAAGAATTAGAGGGAAAAAGATCATGGACATGCCCTAGCAGATTTGTTTTTCCCAAAGTGAAAATTTACCTCTCACTTGAAGAATTAGAGGAAAAGATATCATGGACATGCCCTAGCAGATTTTTTTTTCCCAAAGTGAAAATTTAGCTCTCAATCTTGAACAACATCATTCTTAGACTGAAGCGGGTATTCAAGCTCGTTCCCTGCTTTAAAGAGACTTTGCGCAAGTTCGTTTTCGTCCACGCCAGCCTGTTTTTCCCAAAAACCCTAGGGTTTCAAACCGCATCTCTGGTCTAGCGTTCGAGTCCAGTTACCAAAAATTGTACCAATACTCTTCTTATATTTTCATTGAAATCCCACCTAACCCCTTCGAGTTCATGGCCCCCTGTTCAAGTATCATTGGACAGTGCTTTAATCCTGGTTCGTTAAACTTCCAAGCTAAAGTCACACAAGGATGCATAGGGTTTAACCATGGGACAAAATGAGGGCTCCTGAACAGAAGAATAAAATGTGTTGATTCCTACTTGACTGCCATCTTTGGAATTGTTCCTCAGTTCATATTATTTTCCATTGATTATTGTTTGCAGGTTTTCTTATATGAGTCCTGGACTTCCTTCAAGCGAAGAACCCTAACCCTAGTCGGCCTTCTTCATTCGAATCTCTCTCCTGACCATGATGAATGAAGAGCGGTTGGATACTTATTAAGTAGGCTTCTTACTTTGCATGCTGACCAAAGCTTAAACAAGACCATGAAACATCCTCCACACCATGAAACATTTTGTTTATTTGGGTGAGTGATTGTGTAATGCAGCAAAGAAATCAACTCTTCTCTCTAATTTCAGTAGATAGAGCACACCATAGTCGATCACGTTGTATCCTTCCCTGGATTACTTCCTCCAAAAATTTACAAATGGCTGCACAGTCCCTTAGGACGACCAGAGCCGACCTTTCATGTAGAGCACTTTGAAAGGGCTAGGGTCTATGTGCGGGACCCTGTCCGAATTAGGAAGCACTTCCTCGAATTCCATTGTCTTCAGCCACGTCCCCGGGTGGTTGGAATACGTGTGGAGGTGCAGTATTGAGATATGTTATACGAGTTATTACTGTGAACACATATCCAGGCTACTTTTGACTCGTGTGTTCATCTTTTCAACCCATTTTATCTCAGTCTTACTCTATAAATATAGATAATCATACCATTTTGAATTCAACAAACGTTACAGAGAAGCGGACTTGGGTCCGTGTATTAATTTCCAATAGTTAGGTCCATTGAATGTTTAATGTTTCACTTTTTCCCACTTCAAGAGGCGGCCGAAGATAAGTCGGAAATGGCGGCCACAAATAAACGTCTCTCGACCTCCCCCAGGATTTTCAACAACATTATCTAAACAATGAAGGGAAAGAGAAGCAATTAGATATTTATGCTTGAAATGATTACAATGGGTATAATTAATCACCTTTTAATCTAAAATTTTAATATCATGGTTAACAATTGAAGATGTCGGCATATTCTTAGTTGTCCTCCCAAATCAATGAATGTGATTTACTCTTCATAACTTTCTTGTATTTTTGAATGCATCCGTTAACTTGTTTACTTTTTAACATTTACCTAATTCTAGCACTATATGATTGCCACATTTAAATGATTAACCTTTGGGATTACCACTTTTAGATTTCCGGATTTCCTCAACTCTCCACCTATTTCATTTTCTAGCTTTAGTCAACTGTCCACCCGTTTCATTTGCTGACTGTCCGCACGTTTCATTTTCTGATTGTTCGTGCGTTTCATATTGGATAGCCAAGGGTGAAAGACTATAACAGTGTGGTGGGAAGGTCATTACTCCGGGCTCAGGGCAGATCAACAAGGGCTTATTCCTTTTAAAATTATTAAGGTATGGATGACAATTGTTTTATTGTTTTTGGAACAGGGGCGAGGCTTTCAATTTGACAACATTTGATGCCTGCGTATTAGAAATGAAAGCGCTTGCGCTGCCGTCGTCTCTACTACTTTATAACCATTTGTTATCTTATGGTTTCAACATTTTTCTTCTAACTAGCCGAGACTAATCTCAAAAGAATATAACGATCCATAATCTGTTTCAGGCCGGCTACAAGGACTGGTTTGGTCTGCTATTGAGGTAAAAATCCATATATTTATGTTATTTCTATTTATCTATAGATCTCATTATAATGAATAGGAAATAATATATACGGAATGTCTGGATTGCAAGGGGGGTGAACTAACAAGGCAGCTCGGCGGCTGTGTACAAGCCAAAGAAGAGCGCAGAACTGGTGAAGAAAGGCTATCATTTATGGGGAAGTGTGGGCGACCAGTGGAGCGATCTCTCGGGACCCTACGAAGAATCGCGCTCGTTCAAGCTTCCCAATCCTATGTATTACATTAGTTAAAATGGCGTGCCAAAGTTCCCTCTAATTTCCATGACCAATAGAATCCATCTTCGTTTCAGAAATGCAAAAAATTCCTCTGCCATGCCATTCGAAATAGAAGTGTGTTATTAGCGATAATGGTTTTCCTATGTTCTACTTTGCTTTCCTGTTTGATGTATGCATTTGTGATCGATTCACAATGCTAATTGGTATTACTATTTGTAATCGATTCACAATTGTAATGGCTATTTTCCATGAGGTCCTCGTTTTTCAACATAAATGTAATTTTTCTATAAGATATTTATTTTAAATTTGGAGTTATAAAATTTGTTCTCTTTTGGACCGATGGGAGCATAGGTTTTCTTTTAAGCAACGTGAGCCTTTCATTGGAATAATAATCTACGTAAATTTATACAGTAACATGCTTCTCGTTTGTTCCACATGTTTCTCAACTGTGCGCTTCCCACAGGTAGAGCTCTATACTATATGTCTTTCGTGCTTGCCGACCGCTACAGGTACTCGGATCGAGTCACACTAAGGTGAAACTATATCAACATACTATTTCATTTTAAAACCATAATTAGGGTTTCTGTTAAAATTAGGGTTTGCTTGTAAATGAAATATGACAATTAGGGTTTCTTTGTGAATGAAATAAGTTAAAAGAGAATTAGGGTTTTCCAATGGTTATAAAGTAGTAGAGACGACGATAGCCAGGCGCTTTATCTCTAATACCCAGGCGTCAAATGTTGTCGAATTGAAAGCCTTGCCCCTATTCAATAAAACAATCGTCATCCATACCTTAATAATTTTAAAAGGAATAAGCCCTTGTTGATCTGCCCCGATTCCCAAGCTTGTAGTAATGACCTTCCCCACCACATTGTTATAGTCTTCCACCCTCAGCTATCCAATATGAAACGCATGGATAGTCAGAAAATGAAAATGAAACATGCCGAATGCATGGACAGCCAGAAAATGAAATGCGTGGACAGCTCAAAAAAGTCAATAAATGAAATACATGGACAGTTGAGGAAATCTGGAAATCCAAATGTGGTAATCCCAAAAGTTAATCATTTAAAAGTGGCAATCATATAGTACTACAGTAATTTCTTAATATGATTAGGTAAATGTTAAAAAGTAAACACGTTAACGGATGCATTCAAAAATACAAGGAAGTTATGAAGAGTAAATCACATTAATTGATTTGGGAGGACGACTAAGAATATGCCAACATCTTCAATTGTTAGCCATCGGATTAAAATTTTAGATTAAAAGGCGATTAATTGTGCCCATTGCCAATAGGTGTACGATGAACGCTCTCCAAATGAATGCACTGTTTGATCCATGATTTTGTTATTACACAATTGAATGCATTGTTCGATCCATGATTTTGTTATCTTTACCAAAAACATGCTCCGTTACAAAGAATTATTTTGTGATGAATCCATTTATGAAGTCATTCAAAAACATAGGTTCTATATGGGTTTCTTTACACTCTTGGAAAATGTGAGTGCTAGAAAATACGAATGGGTTGTTTTGAAACATATTTCGAACAACATGAAATCAAAGTGTTTCATTTGCAGGGTGTGGAGGAGTACAAACATTCCTTATGGTGGCACTACACCTCCAAAAGAGGCAGTGGTCTATAAAAGTAAAATTTATTGGCTATATTTGGACAAAGAATATGAAGACTACCCTTACTATGGGTACACAATATATTGGATGGATGTTTTAAATAATCAGTGGGGTTTTCCTTTTGTTCCAATCCCATACATATGATGTATGTCATTGGCATTATACAATAACGAACTTATATGCCTCATAAATGATGGTTCAACCTCTGTTTGGCCTATTGAAGAAGTGGATAATTTTATATTTGGTCAACCAACTATTGAATGAAGTTTGGAGTGTTTTGAGGATGACTGGGGATTGAAATGGAATTTGTTGCAACACCTTTCAACATACATAAATATAAAATGTCTTGGATATCTTCCATTTCGAACTGTGGATGGGATAATGTTGATGTGCAATAACAATGAAGTTCCACTCATGTTCTATGATGTGATGATCGGTTCTTGTGTCCCAACAAATATCACAAATGTATCCATGTTACAAAACTCTGGGTTGTGATTTCCATTTCAAGACTAGTGCAATGATCTAATTGAAAATGGAAATGTTTTTCCAGTACTTCCAAACATGGATCATGTTGATGAAATTCCACCATTGGGAATAGATTTGTTGGCTTAGTCTACTTTTCCTTGTACATGTCTTAAAAATATTGATATTCCTTAATAGATTTTCATATTTTTGACTTTCATAATTCACCATTCGGATTATATTTGATATTTTACTTGATTTAGAAATGTTCATATTCCATTATTAATTCTGATGATTTTCACTTTTATATCATTGTCATATGGATTGATATAAAGACTGTTTATTGAAGGCACAATATATGTTTACTAAAGATTGTTTACTAAAGATATAAATGTTTACTGAAGGAACAATATATGCCAAGTTAATCATGATGTATTTTTTTCTTTTGTAGAAATGTCTACTAAATGCACGAGTAAATGTATTATGAAACGAACTCGTTCTCTGACAACATGTGAGAGGAGAAATGAAATTCGTCATTTACGGTATCAACAAAACAAAGATGCAATAAATGAATGTAGAAGATCTTTGTATCGTACAAGAACCACTCGAAATAATATTGAAATTGATTTTCTCGATAGTCGTAAGTATCGAAGTTTAGCTGCTATCATGTGAACAACAATACATGTTGATGTTTCTTTCCCACAATATTTTCATACTCTAGATATTTCTTATGTTCCACAATCTCATAACAATGTTGTCTTCATTACGGAAATTTATCATATTCCAAAATATGATCATGTTCAAAACCTTGATCCAAATGAGAACCCTCAGTCTTCTACAAATGGAACTCCTAGATTGCAGCATGAAGGAAGGCTGAAAAACCTTCATGGAAGAGTTCTCGAAGACATTCAAAATATAGGGCCATATGAATTTGTGGGTGATAATAATTTTCTTGCCAATTTGGTTGATAATTTGCAAACCTTACCTGTTGTTGTTGGATCTGTGTCTCCTATCCCAAATTCTCGAGCTAATATCCATCCACCAACATAACCAATTAGAACTATATCACTTGGAACAAATAAGGTATTCGAGTGCCATTATTCTTTGTCAAATTTCTTCAACAACATTCGATATATAGATTACTAAAATTAGTAAATTAACATTTTCTTTTTTCCTTATTTGCAGCACGCTAACCATTCCAATAGAGGTATAGAAATCAACGACCAATATATTCCAGCAACACATGTTCAAACTCAAGGGGAGCGTTCTCATAACCTTGGTCCACGTCAACCAGGACCATCTTATGAACATTTTAATGTAATTTTTCTTCATCTGCATTCCTTTTTTTATTTATTTTTCCTTCTCTTGTAAGTTAGTAAGTTGGAAATTAACATTTTTATATCTTTTTTTACTAGGACACCATTCAATGCATTCAAAATAGAGATATGGACTCCATAAATTCAAGGGAAAGAAATGTTGGAAGCAATGCAACAATTCCTCTTGGACCAAATTTGGGTAGGGCCTCTGACATTCATCCTGAACATGCTCTGTTGTCTAGAGTTCATATCCATCAAGTGAATCAACCTGCTTCCCATCAATTTCATACCAACATGATCTAAGTTCATAAAAAATTTCCAGCTAAGATTGATAGCCTCTCCATTGTGCAAATGTGCCATGTTTGTTGTGAATCTTATCCTTGATTCCAAGTTTTGAGAGGGTCTGAAGGTCCTATGTGCAAAAGGTGCAATTATGAGCGAGGTTCCCACCATTTCTCTCAGTGGAATAACATGGATCTAGGTGACCAACCTCATGTTCTAAATGTTCTTACCCAAGTTGAAGAGATGCTAATATAAAGGGTTAATCCAATACTGCAAGTGACACATGCTTGTGGTGGGAAATATAAATATAGTGGTCACACAATTAGCTTTCCACAAGATATTTCCATGATTGCAAAAAACCTTCCACGACATGTTGAAGATATTGACATCCTCATTGTTAGGAGACGTGGTGCACAATCTAAACATTATTAATGCTATGTAAAGATATTACGAGTTTTGGATGCATTGCGTTACAAAATTCAAATGGATAAATATTACAGGGATGTTCAAATCGACATGGATTCACTTGATTCTCTCCCTGAAAGGTCAACAGATGTGTCAAGTAGGCTCAAATTTGTTAATTGTGATATTCAAGAAACATAGAGTAATTTTTTTGACTATCAAGAGCTGGCTCCTGATCGTTTGCATGCTCATCCTTCATCTTTTGTTGCCCGACTACCCAATGAAGGGAGAGAAATGGAAGAAATAAGAACATTCATTCAAAATGCAGACTCCACACCTGTTGAAGGATTGGACTGGTCAGACATTGGTTTATCTCCCATCAATGAATATAATATAGAAGGGTTATTGGACATGGTTTTCCCCACATTATTCCCCACTGATGAGGCTGATTGGTTGCATCCTCGTATTTGTAATATTCAATTGCATGAATATGCATTAGATCTTCTCAGATTATTTGATCAGAGATTTGGAAGCCATCCAAGGTTTCGGTATTTCTTATTGAACATGATTATGTGCCATCGTAGCCAAGCAACTGTTGCAGCATTTGTAAAGAAGAATATACATGATAACTCGCCTACAACAATTCTAGACTTTCGGCAACAACTCATTGATTTACCTGACAATAAGTTGGTTGAGCACCTTATGCATTTTGGTTCTACTCTTCGAGGTACATGGGCCTATTGGACAAAGTGCCGTGCTAAACTCATTGACATGATTACTCAGTTGGGTTGTCCAGCATTATTTTTATCTTTGACTATAGCTGACACAAAGTGGCCTGACTTACACAATGTCATGCCCAAAAATGCACATTCTCGTCATTTAAATGATCGTAAAAAAATTGAAAATGTCATCCAGTACCTGCATCTTGTTGCCATGTATATGCATCAAAGATTTGAAATCTTCGAGGAAGAAGTCATAAAAAAATATCTTAAAGCTAAAGACATTTGGTACAGGTTTGTTTTGATTGATTTCTACTTTTTGTTTACCTTCACATTCCTCTTGTATTCTTCTAGATATGTATACTAAGTTTATATAATATATATACTTTTTTTTAGGTATGAGTGGCAACATAGAGGTTCAGACCACATACATGGTTTCTTATGGTTGGAAGGTGCACCAAACATGGACACATTGGATTGGTCAAACCCTTCTAATGTGCACGCTGCAAAGACATTCTTTGATAAATATGTAACAGCACAGAATCCATGTGATATTCATAGATGAAACATAGTGGTTCCTCTAAGCTTAAATGATGATCCATGCATATTAAATAGTGAACAAATTCTCTCTTCTAATGCTCAAGATGATTATGAGCATTTGTTAAATCGTATTCAAAGACATACAAAGTGCAGTGTAGATACTTGTTTGAGAAAAAAAGGGTCTATTCTCAAATGTCGATACAATGCTCCATGGGAGGTTCACGATGATTCAATACCGTTCATAAATGAGAAAGGAAAAAAGAAATACGAGCCTGCACAAAATGATGATAGGCTAAATGTTCATAATGTTGATCTTCTTGCAATGTGGCGTGCTAATGTTGATTGTCAGCCTGTGGTTTCTTGACATGTTGTCTTGAAATATATTGCAATGTATGCTTCTAAGGTAGAAAAGAGATCAAAAAGTTACCAAGATATGTTGACTAGAATTTCAAATGCAAGCGGCTCAGAAGCTCCTGTATTGTGTGCATACAGAAGGTTCCTCTCACAAACCCTTGTTGATCGTGACATTGGTGCACAAGAAACATGTCATATGTTATTGAAACTAACTCTTGTTGTTTTCAGTAGGAAATTGTTTTCCTTAAATGTTGGTAGAAAGGTTTTCAAGAAAGTATCAAATGATCCCCATCAATTTTCATCTCCAGATAGTTTTCTTGAAATATATCAAAATCGACCTTCATTTCTTGATCTTTTGTCTATGATAGAAATAGAAAGATCTTGGTCCTTTGATGAAAAACGTAAAAAAGAACCATGGAAACATAGATATGTTCATTCCATTGTTCGAGTTTGGCCACATTTTTATTCTATTCCCAATGAGGGTTCTAATGAATTTGAGACTTTCTGTTGGACTCAGTTACTTTTGTACAAACCATTTCGTAATATTGTCAGTGATATTGACCGCTCTAGTGAAACAATGATTGAAAATTGGCGGAATTTTTTATATCAAGCATGGCATGTTGATCGTTCCCCTACACCTTCTGATATTGCTGATGAATATGAAGATTTCGATGAAGAAGAAACCATTGTTGAAGACAGTTTTGAAGAATGGCAATTTTTGTCTCGCTTGATACCTCCAAACAATATCACAATTTCTGACCTTAAAACTCTTGGTCGAAGGGAATTTTATATATTATTAATTAGGATCAATCGATGGTTTCAAATGATGTTTCCGAAGAAGCTATAGATTTTATAAAAATTGCTAAATCTAGGGGTGATATTGTTGAAAATTCTCTATCCACAATTCCTTCACCAACATCCTTGTCAGAGAAACAACGACAAGCCTTTGAGATAATATTACGACACTCAGTTGAATATGAACATCGTGAACCTCTTCACATGATTATACAGGGCACTGCTGGCACTAGAAAGTATTTTCTTATTCACTATATTTCTCATGCTCTTTCTACTTCAGTAGTGAATGGCCATAGTTTGTTGCTTTTACTCGCTTCGATAGGAATAACTGCTTTTAATATACATGCAAAAAAAATACACTCCTCTCTAAAAATTCCTATCAAAGATATGTGACCACTACAAGGACAATCATTGGCAATATTTCAAGAAGAAATGAGGCATATTCGATATATTTTGATTGATGAAATGAGCTTTCTAGGACCAAGATTATTCATACAGATAGATTCTTGATTACGAGAAGCATTTCCCGATAAAAAAACTTCTCCTTTTGGTGGTATATCCATCATTCTTCTGGGTGACCTTGGTAAATTGACTCTTGTCAAAGATAATCCTTTGTATGTAGGTAATACAGCAGGGAAAGTTTTATGGAAAAACTTCAACATTGTTGTTACTTTGGATATAATATTTCGACAACAAGGAAATCATCCAAGGCAAGCTGCTTTTCGACATTCATTCAACAATTCACTTGTTCCCAACAAATGATTTGGTCACCTTGCATAATAGACGAATGTTAAAGTCATTAAATACTCCAATTGCTCGATCTGTAGCTAAGCATAGAAGACGGGATGAAATTGCTAGTGTTGATGATGATCAACTAGAATGTGAGGTTTTGCTATGCCCTGGTCAATGTGTCATGTTGACATGTAACTTATGGTTTGAAGCCATCTTAGTTAATGGTGCACTTGGTTACATTCAACAAATTTACTATAGACCTGGTACAAAGCCACCCCGACTTCCAATGCTCACTACTGTTCTTTTTTATAAATACATTGGTGTTCCTTTCGAAAAAAATAATTTGAATATTGCTCCCATCACGCCTGTTACAAGAGGAAATCAGAAACAAATTCCTCTAAAGATGGCATGGGCCCTTACTATACACAAATCATAGGGGTTGACTTTAGATCGAGCTACTATTGATATAGGCAAGAAAGTGCGTCAAGGGTTGACCTTCACATCCATATCAAGAGTAAAATCGATAGATGGTTTGCGCATATCTCTACCTTTCTCTTTTCAACGTTATGCCAAGATGAAAATAGTGCTTATGTTACTATTAAGAAGAAAGAAGAGCAATGATTACACTCCTTATCATTGTAGCATCCCATGTAAGTACTTTATCTCTTCATAAAATTTGTCTGTTTTGTTGATTTTTTGTCATTCGTAGTTACTATTCTTCTATTAATCTTTTCTTCTCTATTTTTTTATATGTTTTATACCTTTAGTAGTTTCCTTTTACTATGTGTATAACAAAAGCATATAATTATTTATAGTGTTACATTCATTTACTACTAACCAATAACATTTCAACAATCATATTATTACACATGGAAATAAATTTTTATCCGATTCTCATATCCATAGTTGGACTCTCCTACATGTAATATTTCATGCTAATGTTTTTTGTAACTCACGAAGCAAATTTTAAAAATTTCCATACACACATTCTATTTCTATTTCACCTCATATTTTATTTATTTTTGTTTTTCCTATCCTGCAGTTATGGACAACTCAGATGCTTTGAAGTTTGGTTTTGTTTTGCATGAAATAACGCAACAGGAGCATTTTCTTCATGGCATTCAATCTATGGTCACCAACCAACACCATGAACTATTCGACTTATTTGATCGATCTTTGCAGTGCTTGTCTAGAATAAAGGAAATTATACACACATATATGCATATATGTGATAGGGAAGCGGGGAGACACTTGAGAAGAGATTGGCTTCATGGACAAAATGGTCATGGTCAAGTCGATCTTAATTGGTGTTGTCGATGCCACCAATCTGGTAGCATATTAGAGTAAGATTCTAACAATTTTATGGGCTTTAGATTTTTTTTTATATTTGGAAACTTCATTTTTTGAAGTTTAAACATAAATACTATTTTATGCAATGTTTTTTAATCTATATATTTTATCCCTTTCCTTCTATGCTATAGAATGTTTTTTAAACTGATCAAACTTTTTGTTGTTTTCATTATACACGATACTTCTAATTATTGTTGTATTTCTCTCAACCGGGATTATGGAAAACAAAGATTTTTCAAGCTTTAGTTGGGCTCTATATCAAATCGCCAAACAAGAAGAATACTTTACTCTCTTAAAAAATTTCATCTCTCTCAGAATTGATATAGAGTGTCACATATTTGACAATACATTTCATTTTTTGTTAAACCTGAAGAATTCAATGTTGCAACTACAACATATTTTTGTAATGATTGGTGTTGATGTAAACTCACCTTCCATTTATCATGGACTGGTATAGTCTTTATATAGTTGTTGAGTAAAATTATAATGAATAGAGTTTACAAAATTTTGAACATATGTTTTCTTGAATTTGAAAAGAGATTTTCAAATTATATTTCTTAACTTTCATTCAGATGTTTGTTTAAGATCAATTTCAGAAATGTTCATATATCATATGACCTTTTGGATGAAAATATGATCTGAAATATGATATGCCATTTTGACCTTTTCGAAATTCTTCTTTCATGCATTGTTATCTTTTTTATTTCTTGTATTTATTATTATATATATATTATTATATGGATTTATTTTCTACCCTTATACAAGGAAGCACCATTTTTTTTACTAAAAACAAATGTTTAAAGGTTCATGAGCATTAACAATGCAACACAACTCAAAAGTGGTGGATGCAAATAAGTCATAGATTTTATGATGGTGCAATTTATAAGTTATATTATCCACATGTGTCATTAATATATAGAAAGAAAATTCACAATGTACTAAGGGATAAAATTTCAATACTATGATCTTACCCACACCATAATATATTATGTATACATTGATGCAAATAAGTCATAGATTTTATGATGTTGCAATTTATAAATTACATGATCCACATGTTGCATAAAAAATGCAACACAACTATAACTAATATTTAAAGTGAAAATGAAAAATGCATCCCCTAATAAATATATTTTATCGACACCACAATGAAAAACTTTTCCCACTTTCCCACTGTCATCATCATTTGCAAATGTCTCCATCATCTACCCTTATACAGGGAAACACCATTCTTTTACTAAAAACAAATGTTTAAAGATTCATGAGCATTAACAATGCAACACAAATCAAAAGTGATGGATGCAAAAAAGTCATAGATTTTATGATGGTGCAATTTATAAGTTTTATGATCCACATGTGCCATTAATATATAGAAAGAAAATTCAATACTATGATCTTAACCACACCACTATATATTATGTATATATGGATGCAAATAAGTGATAGATTTTATGATGTTGCAATTTATAAATTACATGATCCACATGTGGCATAAAGAATGCAACACAACTATAACTAATATTTAAAGTGAAAATGTAAAATGCATCCCCGAATAAAAGCATTTTATTGACACCACAATGTCGAACTTTTCCCACTTTCCCACTGTCATCATCATTTCCCAATGTCTCCATCTAATGCTTTTTGGTCAACGTCACATTAGGACGAATATTTCCCAATGTCACAATGTGACTTTACAATTATTTATTTTAGGTTTTACTTTATTAACACTTTATACTTTATTAATTTATTATTCAATAATGTATAAATCATTCACTAATACATACTTGTATTAATTATTACTGCATTAATATATTAATTACAATTTCTTCATAATATTAATGTATTAATATATTATTTTTAATATATTTGTAATTTCTTTTAACCATGTGACAATTTTTTCTCAACGTCACATTATCACAAATATTTTCCATTGTCACATAGTGACGTGCATTTTCCAACGTCGCCATGCCACTTTAATAACATTTCCCAAAGTCGCATTCCGACGTGCATTTTCCAACATCACATTGTGTCTTTAATAATATTTCCCAATGTTGCATTTTGATGTGCATTTTCCAATGTCACAATGTGACTTTAATCATTTTTGTTTTTTGTTTTACTTTATTAATACTTTATACTTTATTAATGTATTCCTTAATAATGTAAAATACTTAATACATAATTCTCTCTCTCTCTCTCTCTCTCTCTCTCTCTCTATATATATATATATATATATATATATATATATATAT
>ML796755.1:483588-495127 GCA_009831015.1 Picea engelmannii
CTATACTACTTGGATTAATGAAGCGCTTAGTTAGTCAGGACTGCTATTTCTCTTAGGAAGCACCGGATGGGATGGGGTCGAATAGCCAAGATAGAAGAAGGTGATGGGTGGTTTCCCTTTAACAGAGATCGTTGAACTGCCGGGACCCAAATCTACAATTGGGTTAAGGATGACCATTGTGGAGAGATTCTTATGACATATATTCTCGTATAAATGATCTCACCGTGTTGATCTCGTGCAAGACCTCTTCACAATAGCATTTAGACTTTTATTCGAGAAATGTTGTTGTTGGTCCTATAGTTTCTGATAATAGTTGATGTTAAGATATTGCTAATTACGTCATGTGTATAATTATGTCATGTTAGGATATTGCTAATTACGTCTTCTTAAATAATAATTGATTCAAAAGATTTGGTAACTAGAGGTTGCTCTAAGAAGTGAAAATGATGAGAGGTTTAAATGAGGAAATCTAGATCTAGAGGAAGATATGCTAGTAAAGGTAGAAATCAGCATGAGTTGATCTACTAGAGGTGTTGTCAAAGAGGGAACACATAGAGTGAATGCAAAGATAAACCTTTGAAGAAGAAAGAAACAAATAAGGTGCATTTGGTTGCAAGGATTTCTTGTTGTAAACGAATCATGCATCTCTAACTAATGCCCATGAAGAGGCATAGTTGATTGATTTAGGAGCTTCGTTCCTTATAACTCCTCATAGTGATTTGTAAATTGTTATGGTTATTCCATTGGAATAGTTATATCTCTAACTAATGCCCATGAAGAGGCATGGTTGATTGATTTAGGAGCTTCGTTCCATATGACTCATAGTGGTTTGTAAATTGTTGTGGTTATTCTATTGGAATAGTTATTGACAACAGATCTTACAATATTATGAAATATTTTATTGTGTAGTTTATTACCTTAGATCTTAGATTTACTATTTATAGCTTAGTTCTCAAATTTATGGGAAATAACTGAAATTGAAATGAAAGAACAAGAAAATGAACACACCATCCACAAAAATGAAGAAAAGATGTGACTTGGGAAACCCAATATAGGAGAAAATCCATCCAGAAGATGATGTGTATGTTATATTATGTTTTTCTTAGTTATAAAACATGAGTACAAAGAAATGGGCACTCAATATGGAGTTGCAATGACCATTGTGGCATGAATGGTTACTATTGAATCTTCTACCTCATCTGTTATGCTTCAATACCCCACTCCTATATGCTCTTCTAAAATTTGGAACAATAACAATATAAAAAGAATGGAGCCCATTCTCTTCCTACTGGCCCATTTTTTAACATATCCGAATAGAAATTTATGGATACAGTTAGGTTTTTTCATACCTTAACCCTCAATTATTGTTAGGTTTGTTAGATACCTAATCCTTGGGATTATGGTGAATTGTAAATTTATTATCTTAGGAGAAACATGAAGAGTCATAGGCGAATAGGAAGAGTCATTCTGACCTCTTTGAAGATGAAACCAAAGGTCACTTCATATTGTAAATGTATACCAAAACCCTTCCTCGCCTACAATTTCTCAACACAATGGTGTATATTAGAACCCTTCCTAGGCTTAAATTTCTCAAAACTAGTGTTTCCCATAACCTTGGTCTCAAATGCTGCAACCAATCGCTGCCAGTCCAATCACTGCAATTTATACTGCCATTGTATCACCAACCTCTGATAGTCATGTTGTATATTGGTCGGCAACCTCTACAAGTCATGTTGAATACCAGCAACCAACCGTTGCAATTCATGTTGGGGGAACAAGTCTAGTCACACTGAACATACATCATCAACCTTTGTTAGTCATGTTGGGGATTCATCACCAACCTCTGCTAATCATGTTGGGGATTCATCATCAACCTCTGCTAGTTATGTTGAAGGTTAGTCACCAACCTCTGCTAGTCATGTTGGGCATTCATCACCAACCTATGCAAGTCATGTTGGAGATTTGCTACTAGCCTCTACAAGTCATGCTGGGAGCATGTCACCAACCACTGCAAGTCATGTTGGGGGAATTCATATGATTGAGAAGCCTCAAGGTATAAAACATAAGCCCAATTTCCTTTGTAGGCTTTGCAAAGGATATCACCTTACTCGTTTGTGCCCTACTATTGTTGTGGTACAAGAAGCGTGGTCCTTGCCTAGGTGCTCTTCGGGTTCTAAGTCATATTTGGTTTTCCAACATTATAGTCCTTCTTTGGTTGATACAAAAGCCATGATGATGCAATATTTAGTTGATCCCACTGTTCTTTGGGGGGCTGATGCGTCTCTTGACCATGTTGTCTCGCATCCTGGTCAACCAATGATCGTGTCAATGCAATATTTGGGCGACACCACTCCTATTTTTGGGGGTGATGCATCTCTTGACCTTGTTTTCTCACATCCTGTTCAACCAATGGTAGAAGAAGTGGTCGTTCGAATGTAATCTTCAGTTGATCCCACTCTTCTCTTGGAGAGTGAAAAGTTTAAGGAAGTGACATTGTCGATGCAATCTTGTGTCAATCCCACTCTTCTTTGGAGGGTGATGCATCATTTGACCATGTCCTTAGCATTTCTAGTCTTGTACCTTCTGAACAAGGGAGCATTCTACTCTCTCCAAGTACACTCCCTCTGAGTCCTAGGGTGGTTTCCTTTGATCAGAATGATCTTGTAGGTCCTTGACTTCCTTCTTCTACACCCTTCCAGATAAGGGGCATTCTTCAATATATTGTAGATAAGGTAAACTCTGTGAGTATTTTATCCTCCTCAACTTGGAAAGCTTTGAATTTTCCCAAGCTTGTGTCAACTATCTATGAGTTGCTGAATTTCGAAAAAAATCCTACATGAGAGCCTTGGCCTCCCCCATTATATGTTGCTTAGAACAACATCCTCCGAGTCTTGTTTAAGATCTTTTCTGACTTTCTCAAAAAGTGAAAATATTGTCGAGTGAACTTGTCTCTTTCACACTCGTCAATTGGATTTTAAAGGACATCTATTTGGTGTAAGTTTAACCCTTTTCAGACCAAGTAGACTAATTTAGAAAAAGGAACACTCTAGTCACTAGTGGCCAGAAAAGTTCTCTTCAGTATTGTTTTATATTTTTTCAGGCCTAGGGGACTAAATGTAAGAAAAAGGACATTCTTTGGTGTTAAGTTGTAATTGCATCTCATTCTCTTGTTTGCAGTATTGAGGCTATTTTTGGTTCTTTCTTTCACATTATAAGCCTATCACATCAGCAATTTGCATCGTCATCCAAGAAAAACCTTGTTTATATCCTTTGCACCTTGACACCCTATACCCCAAGAGAAAACATTCCCCTGAGTGTCCATATCTTTCATGCACCTCCTTTCATTGAGAATAGGTATGTTGCACTATTGGAACTAGTTTCTATCTTGCGACACTGGTTTCCTCCTCTGTATCATAACATTCATTTGACTATGAAAAAACCAAAAAAGACGGGCAAAAAAAGAGTATTACCTTATGTTGGCAACAGTCGTGTCGTCTTTGAACAGAGCACAAAATTTTGAGTACACTTTTCATCAAAATTTTGGGTTTAGAATGAACTTAGGAAATTGATCTCGTTATTGAGAGTTTACTCCCCCAATTGGTTACTCTTCCAGTCCTTATGGAGAGTTTGATTGGTTCCTCCTGCATCACAAAGTTTCACCATTACTTTTGTGCTGCCAAATTCATCCATCTGTCTCATGCTCTTGTTCAAAGGATGACTATCAACTTGTGTCAACCATTTCTCAGAACTCTTGACTTTGCATGTCGTCCATACCATCAGTGTGACTCAAAGTTCAATGAATTTGTAGTCCTACCATGCACCCTGGTCCTAATTTCCTTATGGGTAAATAACCTCGAACCTAGTAGTCAAGATCTCCTCATTGGTCGCTGACGGGGGGGTTTCCCTTATGTTCGATGACAAGAAATATATTTACGCAATGGGATTTGTGCAGTGTCTTGGATTCCATTAGCCTTATTGGTGGTTTCCTTGCCTTTATCAGCAGTTTTCCTCATTGGCTTCTATTCAGAGGGTCTTTTTCATGCACTACTTGCATCTGGTGCATCCGAAAGATCCACATAGTGATTAGTTCATGAACATGTTCTTCATCTGAGTTCCTCCAAATCATCAAAATCTTACTTTATACCTTGTTTTGAATCATGCGATATGCCTTAATTCTCTCCTTTCAGCGGGTCTTCTTCCATCGACATCAACTCATCTATTATTAAAACAAGACCTAGAGTCCTATGAGTACCTAGAGGCTTGCAGTCATCAATGGCAGGTTCTCTCAGCATCGATAGTTGGGAATACATCAATGTCTCATGATCGATGGATTCTTCAAGTGTTCAACCTCAACAACTTTATTCACACTTGTAATAATGTACTCGGTGCCTCAATACCTACTTTCATTATCGGTAGGTTGTCTCACGTTTGTTAATGATATAACTTAATGACCGGTAATCAAACGAAGTCTCATTGTGTTCGACCTCAATTCCATTATTCACATGATGTAGAATTGCGCCTTTGGCGGATCGTGTAGAAGACTTAAATATGTCGATTCATAGTCGCAGATTTCCTGAGCTGTTGTTATCATTCATTAAACCAGTACCTATATGACTTCAGTAATCATGGGAGATCAAATTGTACTCCATTGTATAAAAATATCTTCAGATTGATTTTGAGACTGGTTTTCACTAGGCCTTGTTCATGACCATGACATCCTATGGCATGTATCTACCTTTATATTTCCTAGTCATGGCCATGAAGAGATTTTTGGTATATTTCCATGTGGATCTGCAGTGTAAGTCAAACTAGAAGACATGTGCAAAAAGTCATTATGTATTGTAATATTCTTATGAGAAACTAGCTCATCTAGTTGGGTCTCCATTACTCCACTTCTATGAATTATAATGTATTTCGGCCATCGCAGATACTCCTCTGACCTCAAACATTAGGGGCCATCTGTTATAGCAAGATTTTCCTCACCTCATGCAAACTTGCTCAGAAGGCCATTTCCATTTCCCTATGTAGACTTGAAGTCCCCTTTTGCAGTTCCCAGAGATAAAAAAATTATTTTTCCACACATATGTGCCCTAACAACTATAAAACATGCGTATACACAGGTTGCACCATTACAGCCCATGTACATCAAGTTTTGTGCTCAAAATTAAAAAATGGTGTCGGGTTTCCATGCCACATCATAGGATCCATGATCTTTAACCTTCCATATATAGGAAACATTTCGACTTGGCCCTTCAGTTCCATTTGAAGGCTATAAATTGGCCTTATCCAAGCTATGGAGAAGAAGATAAGAATTCGACTTTGAGAGAAAAGTTACTCTAGAGAAATTATTCACTTCATATTGAGTCTGCATCCCTTTGTCCTTTTAAGTCTGAACACATTGTTCAACCCCAAAGCTCTTCCCTATTTAATGGAGAACCTCATTGACTCTCTTATATGAGATTACCTTTGGTGGAAATTGAAGTGGTGGAGGCCCAGCTGGAAGGGACTTAGTTTCTCGGTTGCGAACGTCTCGACACGAAAGTTTTCCATTCATACACTTATGTTGATTACATTTAAATAGAAATACTATTTTCTCTTCCAATTAATGTCTTGAAAATATTTGAATTGTTATTCCATGGGCATATTTGTTATTATAATTGATGGATTATGTTATCATATGTGTTAACTTTATATATTATCACCATATGCTTGTGTATCTTGGTTTTTGAGGACAAGTTCCAGGTGTATTTCTTTGAGTCGAGTGCTCAACGATGTACTTCATCGAACATTTCGACGAGGTAAGCTCTTTAACTTGTCTTGTTAGCTTATTTATTTATATAGCATACTTGATATTCAAGTTGATTTTTGCAATCCTTTTCGTCTGTTTTGGTTTACCCCACGCCATAGAGTGATTTTCCTCGTAACAAGTCCCTGGATAAGAGATTTGTGGCTAACCAAGTGCATTGGAAACCATAATAAATGAATGGTATAGCTTTAGGAACTGTGAGCAGTGAAGGGGGTACATTTCTTGGGTTGTGCAGGTTGTTGGGAAGAGGGAGCTAGTGGATTGGAATTGTTGTAGTAGTAGAGCCTGGGTTTTGTTTGTTGGGTGTGGAGTGTGGATACCCAAAGGACCAGATCTCCTTATGGACTCATAGCCTCAACTCAGGGTTGGCTTAATGTTGAGATTTGGTGTAATAATGACTTTGGCTAAGTGGTTCATCCTTTGTAGGTAGCAAGTTGAATTACATTTATAAATAGATAAGTGTTGTTGTTGTGCTATTTATGATTATTCCATTTTCTAAATGATATCTGAATGTTGTGTTATGTGTTTTTAGGTTTGCATGCATTCATGAATTTATAAATGTTGTAGGTGCATGGATAAATCAACACATTGTTTTTTTGTAATTTTTGTGGGATTGTTGCCCGTTGGTTCCTTTTATATATATGGTGCATATTTAAATTCATATTTAGCAAGAAAAGTCATTTTCCACAGTGACGAGACTCAACATGAGTGTTGGGTACATTGCATCTGCATGTGCATATAATTATACATAACTTTCTCACCATAATGGAGGTACATTTTCTTCTAGTCTCTCTGTGGCATACCAGATTTGGGAACATCAATTATGATAGTCTTTGTGTGTTGAAGAAAAATGTGTTTTTGGTCTACCTACAATTCCAAGAAATTTGCATTAATGTGAGCCCTATATCCTTGGAAAACATAACCAACATCATTTTCATGATTCCACTTTGAGAGCACATATAAAGATAGATTCAATACACTCTTATTTGTGTGGACCCATGCCTATTCCATATTCCTTTGGTAATAAATATATCATAACTTTTATTGATGACTACACCAGGATGTATTGGGTGCATTTGTTGAAACATAAATCTGAAGTATTTGAACCAATTTTCATCTATGGATTGAAAATGTAGTTCAATCTCGTATTGGCACTCTTCATACTGATAATTGAAGGGAGTACACTTCAAATGAGTTTGAAATCTATCTTCGCCATGATGGGATTGAGCATCCAACCTCTATTTCATACAATCCTCAACATAATGGTGTAACAGAAAGAATGAACATGACACTCTTGAATATGGTACGTTCAACATTATTTTTCAAGAATGTGAAGTTGATGTTTTGGGCTGATGCATTTTTATGTGCAATATATGTGAGAAGAAAGAGTACAATGCATGCTCTTGGGAACCAGAATCCTTATGAAATGTGAAATGGCCAAATTCCTTCAGTGATGCACCTCGATTTGTTTGGTTCCACTTGCTATTCCTTAATTCATAAGGATCAAAGAAACAAGATTGGTGCAAGAAAGTGCATATTCTTGGGGTACTCAAATACCACCAAGGAATGGCGTGTTTACGACTAGGTAAAAAATAAGTTCATTCTGTCAAGACATGTGATTTTTCTTGAATCCACCAAGAGTTGATTATTTATATAGCATACTTGATATTAGAGTTGATTTGTGTAGTCATTTCCATATGTTGTGATTTACCCCATGCCATAGAGTGATTTTCCTCGTAACAGAATTGGTGACCATATTCGCGATTCAATCTTCTTTTTGGGGTTTGGACTATTTTTATTCTTTGATTTCTCTTGTTTAGCTGGAGTTTCTTGTCATTTGATTACTTGATAGACCTTTTTCATTTTGAATCTGAGTTTCTTGTCATTATCCTCAACTTGCCAGTGTTTCAATATATATACGTGGTTTTTTCCCTCACAGTCTCGTACATACACAAGATTTCATAATGTAGGAAGCATATATACATGGGTTTCTTCTGAACAATCACATACATCATCCTTGTTTTCTTGATTGTTGAGTTTGATGTTTGTTGGGTAAGTTTTGATGGTTGTTGAGTCTTCTTAGGTCTCTGTTATGAATGTTAAGTGCCTGCATAGTGATAGGAAACATTTCTTTGGTTGAAATTTTGGGTGTTTTTTCTTTATCATCATCATTTTCATTGATTTTCCTTGCATCCTAGGTTGGGT
Organism: Picea engelmannii; assembly: GCA_009831015.1. Lineage (NCBI taxonomy): Eukaryota > Viridiplantae > Streptophyta > Pinopsida > Pinales > Pinaceae > Picea > Picea engelmannii. The sequence continues at coordinate 491,600 of ML796755.1, forward strand.
GTTTGCTTCTTGATATTCTACTTGATTTGTCTCAGTTTACATACAATAGGGTCTTTATATCAAGTTGTTGTTCAGTCCTTGAATTTTCATTCTTTTATATTGAAAATACAAAAAAAAAATACATTTTGCGTCATTGGCATTTGATCTTTTGGGTTCTTGTCATCAATATTAGTACATATATGGAAAGATTGCATCTTATTTGAAATTGCATAATTGAATTGAAAGATGTAATTAGAAAAGATTATCATTTATTGGGAATTGAAGTTAGGACTTTGCATTTTATTCATATTCATTTATTTTACTTGTTGAGTCGTAACATCATCATTTTCATGATCGCACCTTTTGAGTAAGAAAATCCACTAAAAGTAACATTGATACACTTAAAATTGATTAGAAACGATTTTATTTTTCAGGGGGCACAAACTAGCTTAAGATTTAGAACCTTGGAATAGGATTTTGTTAATAATATTCCCTAAGGTTATTAAACTCAACATATGTGTCTGACTAAGGGAGTGGTGAAATCCATTGTATAATTGGTGACGCAGGAGGCTCCCCTCACACTGGAGTTAAGCATGAGGTCGCATGAAGTTGGTTGAAGACATATCCCTTCAATACCTTCTTAGTGTCATAAATAGTTCTAGGGATCTATTCGTATATGGGGGTGTTTATAGTACCTTTTCCTATGTAAGAGGCAGTGCTTTCAAGATTTCAGGCTTTGCTACCCTGCCCATATGATGGACCTGACTTATGACTATTCTCCTGTGCTTTGGTTGTATCGTGGTGGCCTAGTTGCTTGACATAGGTAGCCACATAGGTTACTTGTAGGGGTTATTTTATAGGTACCTTGGGTCAAATAAGGGTCGGACAACACATAACCTTTATGGAGGATTGCCTCTCTGGGGGGATCTGAACAATTGGTTGTTAAGCCCACGAGGGCCCTTATAACTGACTATGATACCTATGATATTTCGCAAGGAGTCTCATTCCTCTCTTGGTTGAGGAATACCTACTTTAGTCAGGGAGGCCCCTTTTCAACCACTATATCATGTTTGTGTGCATTGACCTTTTTTATTTACTTTGGTGTTCTCTATGATTATTAGTTGGCCTTAGGATTTTGTATTGCGTCGTGATTTTTCATTGATATGGTTACTGAAGCCCCTATGACTCCCTCAGTTAGCGCTACCCAGCCCATGGTCTTTTCTCATTCCATGGGGACAAATCCTTTTGTATTTTTGAGTGGTACACCAAATCATGATACTCAACCAATACCTTGGGCCTCTAATCATTTTTCTCATGGTATGCCAGACATGTCTTCGCATTTTCCATCCTCTGTCTCGTCGTCTTGTGTGAATCCTAGTTTTGGGTCTGGGGGCATGATGCTTCCTTATTCTCCCTTTTCTTTTGGTGGGAGTCATATCCCTCAACCAACTCTTATGATAGGAAGTTGGAATATTCCTTCGTATGGGTCCAATCCTAGCTTCATTTTTCCAGGAGTAAGTGCTCAAATGGGTGATCATTCTACTCATTATGACATGTCCATCTATCCTTCTATTTCTATGCCAGTTCCTACAAAATATTTTTAAATGGAGGACCTATGTCTATCCTTTGGTGTTTCATCCTGGGGGAGTCAGTTTTATAGTATGGACAACCCCATTAATGAATTTCCCTCATCTAGGGGAAAAATATATCCTCACATGACTAACCCTTGTCATGTTTCTTTCTTTTCACAAGAAGATTCCTTGGTGTCGATGCCCTTACACCCCTCTATGAACTAGTTTGGATGAGGATACTATCCTATCAGACAAGGCCATGGTGTTTACTAGAACCCTTCTTGGCCTACAATTTCTCAAAAATGGTGTTTCCCAGAACCTTGGTCTCAAATGTCATAACCAACCGCCGCCAGTCAAGTCACTGCAAGTCATACTTGCATTATATCACCAACCTCTGCTAGTCATGTTGTAGATTGATCGACAACCTCTGCAAGTCATGTTGAATACTAGCAACTAGCTGCTACAAGTGATGTTGGGGGAACAAGTCTATTCACTGCTAGTCACACTGCACATACATCACCAAGATTTGCTAGTCATGTTGGGGATTCATCACCAAGATCTTCTAGTCATGTTGGGGATTCATCATAAACCTCTGCTAGTCATGTTGAAGGTTAGTCACCAACCTCTTCTAGTCATGTTGGGAATTCATCACCAATCTTTGCAAGATATGTTGGATATTTTTTACTAGCCTCTGCAAGTCATGTTGGGCACATGTCACCAACCACTACAAGTCATGTTGGGGGAATTCATATGATTGAGAAGCCTAGATGTATAAGATGTAAGCCCAAGTTCTTGTGTAGGCTTTACAAAGGATATCACCTTAATCATGTGTGCCCTGCTACTATTGTGGTACAAGAAGTGTGGTCCTTTCCTGGGGCCCTTCGGGTTCTAAGTCGTCTTTGGTTTCGCAACATTCAAGTCCTTGTTTGGTTGATATAGTGGTCATGTTGATGCAATATTCGATTGATCCCACTCTTATTTTGGGGGGTGATGCATCTCTTGACCATGTTGTCTCACATCTTGTTCAACCAACGGTCATGTCGATGCAACCTTCAGCCGACACCACTCCTATTTTTGGGGGTGATGTGTCTCTTGACCTTGTCGTCTTGCATCCTATTCAACCAACGGTTGAAGAAGTGGTCATTTTGATGCAATATTAAGTTATTCCCACTCTTCTCTTGGAGAATGAAAAGTCTAAGAAAGTGACATTGTCGATGCAATCTTTGGTCAATCCCACTCTTCTTTTGGAGGGTGATGTGTCCTTCAACCATGTCCTTATCATTTCTAGTCCTGTACCTTATAAACAAGGGAGCATTCTACTCTCTCCGAGTACACTCCCTCTAAGTCCTAGGGTGGTTTCCTTTGATTGTAATGATCTTGTATATCCTTTACTTCCTTATTCTACTCCCTTCTAGATAAAGGGCATTCTTCAATATATTGTAAATAAGGTAACCTCTCTGAGTATTTTATCCTCCTCGACTTGGAAATCTTTGGGTTTTCCCAAGCTTGTGTCAGCTATCTATGAGTTGTTGAATTTTGACAGAATTCCTGCATGGGAGCCTTGGCCTCTCCCAGTATATTTTTCTTAGAATAACATCCTTCGAGTCTTGTTTAAGCTCTTTTCTGATTCTCTCAAAAAGTGGAAATATTTTCGAGTGAACTTGTCTCTTTCACACTCGTTTATTCGATTTGAAAAGACATATATTTGGTGTAAGTTTAAACCTTTTTCATACCAAGTAGACTAATTTTGAAAAAGGAGCACTCTTGATCCGGATTATTTTCGGCACGAAATGAGAGCGGAGATATAATAAAGAAATGCACAGAGATATCGCGTGTATCCAGTAATATAACAGAAATATATCAGAGATGCAACCATAAACACAGAGATACAGTAATACACGATTTCTATTAATGAAAGAAATGTACAGAGACTGTAAAAATACAGAGTGAAAGACTCGCTAGAATGGTGGCAGCTTAT
>ML796755.1:507138-559575 GCA_009831015.1 Picea engelmannii
TGTTGATTTTCTGAATCATTCCAGAATTGATTTTCTAGAAATTTTACATCTCTGCTGAGAATTAGTTTCTTGGTGATTGGATTGTAAAGTCTGTAAGCTTTAGATGTTTCACTATAGCCAGTGAAAATACATTTCTCACTTCTATCATCAAGTTTCTTCCTTAATTCGGAGGGTATGTGAGCGTATGCTATGCATCCGAATGTCCTTAGATGTGCAACATTTAGCTTTGTCCCACTCCATGCTTCTTGAGGGACTTTCATCTTTAGACTTGTAGTTGGAGATCTATTCAAAAGATAAACTGAGCATGCTACTGCTGCAGCCCAAAACCTATTTGAAAAACTTTTCTCTTTAAGAAGTGTTCTTGCCATATTCATTATTGTCTGATTTTTCCTTTCAGCCACTCCATTCTGTTGTGGAGTATACCTGGCTGTTGTTTGCATGACAATGCCTTGTGATTTGCAGAAATTTGCAAATTATCTGGAGTTGTATTCTCCTCCTCCATCTAACCTGAATGCTTTGATATATTTGCCACTCTGTTTTTTAGATTTTGCCTTGAATTCTTTGAATTTTGCAAAAGTTTCAGACTTGTGTCTGAGAAAATAGATCCATATTTTTCTGCTGAAATCATCAATAAATGTTAGAAAATAAAATCTACCACCTATTGACTCTATTTGCATTGGTCCACATAGGTTAGTGTGAACAAGTTCAAGATGTTGTTTGGCTTGATTGGAAGACTGTGGAAAACTAGTTCTCTTATGTTTTCCAAGTATGCAAGACTCACATGGGGGAATTTGCTCTTTAAAGATAGGAATACCTTTGACCATGGAGTTCTTCTGAAGAAGACTTAGACTCTGAAATGGTATATGTCCAAATCTTGTATGCCAAACCATAGTTTCATTTAGGGTGGATGCACTTTGTGCATATGGTTGACTCAGATTTGCAGTTCTGAGGGTAAGTGGAAACATCCTATTCAAAGTCATATGGATTTCAGAAATCAATTTTTTGCTTGGGATTTTGTCATATATCTTGCAAGATTCTCCCTCAAAAAGTACCTTATAGCCATGTTCAATGAGCTATCCTACACTTAACAAATTATGTTTCAGATCTGGAACATGAGAGACATTGTTTATGTCTTTCTCTACATTCTGTTTAGTAAGAATAGGAACATTTCCTTTTCCTTGAACTTTGACTAAGTAATCGTTTCCTAGTGTAATATCATATGAGATTGAAGAATCAATGCATGAAAGTAATTCTTTGTTACCTATCATGTGATTGCTGCATCCACTGTCCAGCAACCAGAGATCTTTAGGTTGTTCTTCAGTCTTGTGGCATGAGAGAAACATACCTCTTGAGGTGTTTCTGGTATGATTTGACACATGTGCTCTGCTTGAGAGCTGATCTACTTACTTCTTCCTGCATTCAAATTCATAGTGCCCATACTTTTTGCAGTAATAGCATTGTATGCTTGTTTTCTCATTTGATCTTCTCCCTCTACCTCTTTGAGGCTGGAAATTCTGATGTTGATTTTGTTGGTGTTGTCTTTGACCTTGGAAATTTTGATTCGGATACTGTTGTCTATTACCTCCACTGGAGTGAGGGTTACTTTGATTGCTCCCTCTTCCTTGGTTACCTCTGCTTCTTCCTCTGCCTTTCCCTCTGCTGAAGGAGAATTGAGTTTTGAAAGCATTGGAGATTGAGTCATCTGTGAGATGCAGTCTAGTCTCATGTGTCACCAGAGAACCAATTAATTCATCTGTTGAAAAACTTGACAGATCCTTTTATTCAAGGATTATTGTTACAACCATTTCGAATTTCTTTGGCAAACTTCTGAGAATTTTCTCAACAATGCGTTGATCAGTGATGGTTTCACCAGTCAATCTGATCTGGTTCATGATTCCCATGACTCGGGTCATGAACTGATCCACATTTTCGGACTTTGTCATCCTTAGAGTCTTGAATTGTGTCCTCAAGGTCTGCAGTTTAACTGTTTTCACCCTGTCATTTCCTTGGTAGGAAGATTTAAGGATGTCCCAGGCCTATTTTGAAGTACCAGCGCCTGTGATTTTTGAAAAAATCGTATCATCCACAGAATTTTGAATCCAAAATTTTTCTCTATTTTCTCTGTTTCTTTGAGTTGCCTGAGCAATTTTCTGTTGATTTGTCATGGCAGATAGGTCTGCTAAATCTGGTTCCACATATCCATGATCCAATGGATCCCAACACTCTTGTGCTTGCAAGAAGAATTTCATCCGAAGAGACCAGAACTCATAGTTCTTTCCAAGAAGAATCGGACCCTGAGTTGGTCCTAAATTGCTAGACGACGCCATATTTGTTTGTTTTAAAAAGAATTGAACAAAACAGAAAGAAAAAATTCTTACTTACCTGTCTCCTGTGTATAATTTGCAGTGACTTCAGAACTCTGCGTTCAAGATTTCACGATTTTTTGGCTTCGCGATTCTGACGTTGGGACTTTGTTATACGAGTCCTCCGATCTCTTGTCTCGCCAACCTCTAATCGCTGAAACGCCAATTTGTCGATGACCGAAGAGAGCTTATTGGCCTCGAATTTGGCCTTAGTCACCATGCAATGTGACCACGCACTTTGATGTTTAAAGCGCTACGGGCTTTTCCGGTTCTTTGTCTTTCAAATTTGCTGAAATGGCAAAATTTGCCTTTGGACAATTCAATGGTCCAGATCTTCCTATGATTTGACGGTCCAGATCTTATGACCATAACTCATAAGAACACAGTCAAACCTCTTATCGGGATTCGGGGTTTCGAATATCAAAATGCATTGGACCTCTTGTCGATGGAATCCCCGATTTCTCTATTCTCAATTTCACGATGGATGACCTTTCCTTTCGGGAAATTTCCCGATTGCTTTGATCTCCGCCACGCGTCCTCCTATATTGGACAGTCTTAAATTCTCCTTGGGAATTCACGATTTGATATGTTCTGGACGTCTCGTCTCCAGGATCTGCGAAACGACAAACCCTGGTGTGCCGATTGGTTCTCCCGATGTCTGCCACGTGTCCAAACAAATGGACGACTGTGATCTTATCGCTATTTCGTGAATCGCGATTTCATGACTTTTTCCATGGAGTGTATTTCGTCAACAAGACCTCCGATATCCCGAACTCCGAAATGCCAATGGAGTGATGGCTTGGATTTACTGCCACCTGTCCTCTGAGATCGATGAATCACAATCCTCTCAGAATTTCACGATTTGTGATGTCGGGATTTCACGTATCGAGGTTTTGGAGAGCAGTCTCCTTTGCTCGTCCAACTCCCGATCCCCAATTTTGCGATGGGATAAGATTGATGGCTCACGATCTTTCTCAATCCAATGGTCCAGAATGACTCGTGATTTCACGATTCGCGAATTCTCACGGTAGTCTTCTGACCTTTACACCTTGCGAGTCAGCGAAATGTCGAGATCTCACCACGTGTTTCTTGATGGACAGTCCAGATGATGTCGGGATTTCGTAACTTCTCAAGTCAAAAATTTCTCCTGTATGCTCCAGAGGACTAAACCTCATGCGCTTTCTCGCTGATCTAACAGCTGTCGGTCCTCTGCACAAGATCTAATTGCTGAAATTCTTTCACCTTTTACGTGCTCTACTCATCCCTTCTAAACTGGTTTCCCGCTCTGGATCTGTTCGCAGGACGAATCTTACGGCCTCAGTGGCTATTCTTTGCACATGAGATGCGTTCTTTGCTCCTATGGAAGAAATATTCATGAATCTTTCAAATATTTGAAAGAAATACACAGATTCTTTAAAGCTTGACATTGTCTGCTACAATCTTCGACAGATGTGACCGATTTCCAAAAATCTTTAAACGATTGTGCCTTCTGCAGCAATCTTTCACAAATTTGAACGAATTCCATGAAATCTTCAACGTTTCTACCTTCTTAAGCTCTTCTTCGTGAATTCTTTAATGATTCTTGAAAATTGTACAAGAGTCTTTAACGTTTCTTCTTCTGCACTCTCTTCTTCCTTCTCGTGTTTTTGCTCCTTGAAACTTTCGAGCGTAGTATGCTCTACGACCCCGCGTGAGCTTCTTACGGCGATCTTTAGAGAGTATTACGGACAGCTTCCTCGTGGAAGTTTCCTGCGAGGATCTTTCAAGAGTATGACGGATAGCTCTCCAAGCCTTGTGAAAAGTCTGTGTCAAATGCTTCTCGAGATCCATGAAGCTCTACGCTATGACGATCATGTTTCTCTCCAGCCTGTGTGAAGAGGCTTACTACTGTAGCTCTGATACCATGATAAATTGTGAAGAAAGAAATGCAGAGAGAAAGAATAGAACAGAAAACAGTATATTAGAATATATGAAGAAGAGTACAATGAGAAGTAAGTTTGAAGAAGTTACAATGCAATGGGAAATATCTAAGCTAAATAGGCTCAAGCAAATCAAGAATAGAAAGTACATCTGGCCATGACAGCTGGTAGTGTACAGTCAGACTGTTGAGGATACATTATATTTAACACTTAAAACTATACATATCAAAACCAATCAAGACAGTGAAACAACAAACCTCGATCAATTGTTGGGTATCAACATTTCCTTCTACATTATCCATATTATATCCTAGGTGAGGATCTACAACATGAACATTAGGCTTCTTGTCAATTTTGTACCAGTGGCTTATCTCCCGTCCTTCCTTAAAATAATCATAAGTCTGCAATACCATTCCAGAAGGATATGTTAAAATATATAGGGAATTGTATGAAATTTTTGTCATTTCTGTGTAGTATTGTTAACAGGCCATAAAATTAGGAGTAGGCTAGGAGAATTTTTTTTTTGAGTTCAGTTTTTCATAAAAAAAAAAAGGGCTTAAATTGGGCCTAAATCCTGTAATATTTTCATGAGTAGTATGAGTTTGTATGATCAAAGTTCCATGCATTCCAGAATCTTATCTCATGGATTTTTCCCTATTTTAAACAAACTCAGATGGTCAAAAAATCAGTCACTAGAAAACCAACTTGGGAAGGAAGATTTCTCCCAAATTAGCTCACTCCATAAAATTACGTAGAGAAATAAAAAAGAAAAACATCTGACCTACCATAAAATAAAATGTTTCTTGATTATATCTTGAATTTCAGAATTTCTCAAAACGTTCTTGAGAAGCTGCAAGAAGAGAATTCATTACAAAATTCAGTATAGATAATCTTAATAGAATAGGACAGTCCTCTTCATCTTAGAAGAAAATGATTAGTCTTTTTCCTGTGTTAAATTCTTTACCAAAACCCGCAATAACTTATCATTGTTCATTGCAAAACTTTTATATAATTAAAACTATTGCACATTGATATTTCAGATTTATGATGTTTATAAGATTTACAACCTCGCGAGACTCTGATTCATATTCTTGGCCATTTTCCAATATCTGTGGAAAACGGAGGTTTATCAGGGATCGGGTTTCGGCAATTTGAAAAACAAAAGAACTCTGCACACATTTAACAAGAAAGTCCCGAATGTGAAATAACAACCTTTTATTCAATGTGCTTTTAAAATCACGTGCTCCAGCAAATAAATTCCGAATAAATGTGGGACCGGGTTTGCAATCGATAAAACCAAATAATTATTGCGTTTAGTCAAATTGAAATCAATATAGCTAATCCAATCAAGAAATCAGACAAGTTTACAAACTTAATGAAAACATGGTAAAAACGGAGAGAACACCTCCCAATACAAAATGACAAATTATCTTCAATATGATTTCAAGATCATGCTCTTACAATCCGTTTGAGGTATTTATACAAACAAAAATGCCCTTTCGATTTTATAAAAATATTTAATTAAGCGGTAATGATATCTCGTGGCCTACAAAAATTAAGGCGACCACCACTTGAGCTATCATTAAATTGGTGCTTAATCCTCGAGTCTTGAAGGGTCAAGACGGCCATCCTCTGTTATTCAGGAAGTGAAATGATTACTGTCCAACATACTCCCTCTTAATCATTTCAAAAACAAAACAACCAAAAAATATGCAATACAAGATTTTTGTTAACAAAGCATTAAAGCTTACAGACCCCAAGATTATCTCTATGAATTTTAAACAATTCATTTCCCAAAGGCTTTGTAAAAATGTTTGCAAATTGTTCTTCAGACCTGCAGAACTAAACATAAATTTCTTTACCATTTACCATCTCTCGAATGAAATGATACCTCGTATTAATGTGCTTACTCTGTTTGTGAAAAACGTGATTCTTTGAGAGTGCAATGGCAGATTTATTATCATAGAAAATCTAAGTTGCACCATTCTTCTCATGCAATAATTCATTTAAGATTCTTCTCGTCCATACAACTTGACATGCAGCTGCTGCTATTGAAACATACTCTTCCTCAGCAGAAGATAAAGTCACTATGGGTTGTTTCTTTGATTCCCATGCCACTACTCCAGATCCAAGACTGAACACATAACCATATGTACTCTTCCTATCATCAATTGAACCTGCAAAATAACTATCAGTATATCCAATCAACTCAAAGTTCAAGCTTGATGTGTATCGGATACCAAAATCATTTGTTCCAACAATGTATCTCATGATCCTCTTTCCTGCTTGCCAATGAGTACTCTTTGGAGTCTTCATAAATCTGGAAATTAAACTTACAGTAAACATAATATCAGTTCTTGTTGTTGTTAAATACATAAGGCTTCCAACCAACTTCTTATATAGAGTTGGATCAACATATGATCCCTCGTCATATTTGCTAAGTTTAGTACCAGTTTCCATTGGTGTAATAGTTGGTTTACAATTCATCATTCTAAACCTCTTCAATACTTCATTTTCATATTTAGTTTGACAAATGAAAGTGCCATCATCAAATTGATCCACTTCAATTCCAAGGAAATATTTCATCAATCCTAAATCAGTCATCTCAAACTCTGTTTTCATGGCATTTTTAAAATCATCTACAGCTAGATCTCCAGTAAAAATCAAGTCATCAACATACAGAGAGACAATCAAAATTTTACCTTCCTGGTTTACCTTTATATACAGAGTTGGTTCACTTGGAATTCTGTTGAATCCAAAACTAATTAGATACTCATAAATCTTGTTATACCAAACTCTGGATGCATGCTTCAATCCATATAAAGTTTTCCTTAACCTGTAAACTTTATCTCTGCGCTTATCAATCTCATAACCCAGAGGTTGTCTTACATAAACCTCTTCTTCCAAACATCCATTCAAGAATGAAGACTTAACTCCCATCTGATGCATGATCCATGAGAAAAGGTTTCATTGTAATCAATACCAGGTTGTTGACTAAACCCCTGAGCTACAAATCTCGCCTTGTACTTTTCAACTTCACCTTATGCATTCAGTTTAGTCTTATAAACCCACTTAACACCAATATTGTTCTTACCTTTAGGTAAATCAACAAGATGCCAAGTGTTATTTCTTTCAATGGAATCAATCTCCTCATCCATTTCTTTTATCTAGACATTCTCTTTAACAGCATCATCAAAACTTACAGGATCACATGCCATTAGTGAAAAATTTGAAATCTGAACTACTTCTTCATTCTGATCATATAATTCTCTTAAGATCCTAGTCTTTTGACCTTTAAATATTTTTTTCAATGATGTTAAAGTAGGATTCGATTCACTACTTACATGTGAATCTATTTGATGTCCACCATGCTCATGAGTTCTGGGCATTCTATATTGAGATGGGATGAAATTTGGTGCTTCCCTTATGGAGCTTCTCATTGTAGGCGTATGTGCATGTGGAACCAACTATCCACCTCCTTCAGCCTGCTCGGCTCCATCATCTTCTTCACGGGATAACACAACTCCCTCTGAAACAGATTTATCAATACTTCCATCCCAGGCTTCCTATTCTTTAAATTGAACATCTCTGGTGATTACATACTTCTTGGTGATGGGATTGTAGAGTCTATATGCCCTTGACCCTTCACTGTATCCAATAAAGATACATCTCTCGCTTCTGTCATCCAACTTCCTCCTCATTTCTTCAAGTACATGCGCATATGCTACACATCCAAAAATTATGAAATAAGAAACATTGAAGGCTTACCATCCCAGGATTCCTGAGGTACACGATTCCTCATGGTCTTGGTTAGACTTCTATTCAAGATATAGACAAAGAAAAAAACTATATATCCCCAATATCCATTTGAAAGATGCTTCTCTTTCAACATGCTTCAAGCCATATTCATGATGGTTTGATTCTTCCTTCCAACCACTACGTTCTGTTGTGAAGTATATCGAGTAGTACACTGCATTTTAATTCCATGAAAAACACAAAATTCAATGAATTCATTCAGTTTATACTCACCTCCTTTGTCAGACGTCAATATCTTAATGGTTCGACCACTCTCATTCTCAACCATATATTTAAACCTCTTGAAAACTTCAAAGGCTTCAAATTTCTGTTTCAACAAATACAACCAAGTCTTCCTACTGAAATCATCAATAAAAGTCATAAAAAAAGATCTACCATTCAAAGAAGGTGTTTGCATAGGTCCACACAAATCCGCGTGGACGATTTCCAATGGAGCTTTTGCTCTGTAGGAAACACCTGAAACAAAATTTTCTCTGTGATGCTTCCCAAGTATACAACTCTCACAAGAGCTTGTAGTTTGTTGAATACAGGACAACCCCTTTACCATATGCTTCTTCTATAATAGATCTAATCCACCAAAATGTAAATGACCATATCTCAAATGCCATAACCAAGATTCATTTAAACTTCTAGCTTTATAAGCATTCAAAGAACTACTCAAATCATTTCTCATAACAAGTGGAAACATTCTATTCTTGGTCATCTCTACTCTTTCAATCAATTGTTTGTTGAGTAATTTATTATACATTATACATACCTTGTTCATGAAGAACACTCTGTACCTTTTCTCCAACAGTTGTCCAACACTAATAAGATTGCATTTTAAACCAGGCACGAAATAAACATCGTCAATATTTCTTCTCTGATTATTCTTAGTGTAAACTAGAACTACACCTTTACCATTAACTATAACCTTATAGTCATTTCCCAGTTTTACTTCAGACTGAATACTAGTATCAATAGAAGAAAATAAATCCTTATTACAAGTCATGTGGTTACTGCAACCACTATCCAAAAACTAAATACCATTAGCATTTTCCTGAGTGATATTACAAGTCAAGAACATGGGATTTTGATCATCCTCAAACTCATTTGTTATATGTGTAGACTACTTTCCATCATCTGCCTACTTCTTCCAACGTTTGTTAGCAAAATGCCCAAACTTCTTACAATAATAACATTGAACTTTAGATTTATCATACCTCTAATTTTCTTGCTGCCAAGGTTTGTTGTTGCTCCCTCTTAAATTAGGAGGATTATGTTGGGATTTCTTCTGAGACTCTGATTCAGTTATGTTGTCCCTTCAACCAAAAAATCGACCTCCTCTTCCATGACTATAAAACCTTCTTATGCCTCTGCCTCTGCCTCTACCTCTGGTAACATGAAGTTGGGATTTGAAAGCATACTCCATTGATCCTTCATCATATCTAGATATCCTAGATTCATGAACAACAAGAGAACCAGTTAATTCATCAATTTGCATTTGACTTAAATCTTTAAATTCCTCTACGGGTACAACTACAGGTTCAAACTTCTTGGGTAAACTTCTCATCACTTTCTCAATAACTCTCTTATTCTCAACATCATCTCCATACTGCCTCAACTGGTTCACAACACTCATCACTTGAGTCATGAAAGTATCAACACTTCCATTATCCTTCATCTTTAGATTTTCGAAGTCCCTTCTCAAGTTATGCAACTTGACTGTCTGCACCTTGGACACACCTTCATAATAAGTTTCAATAATGTCCCAAGCCATCTTCGAAGATGCAACACTAGAAATCTTCGTAAAAATGAATTCATTTAATCCTTGCTGGATTAATCCAAGAGCTTTGTTATCATTTTTCCTATTTTCCTTCAGCAAAACACGATCAGTATTAGAAAGAGTCAAGTCTGTTGCTACATCAGCTGGCTCGTCATAACCATCAATAACATAGGTCCATAAATCCTGAGAACGTAAAATTGTCCTCATTCGAATATACCAAGAGTCATATCACTTCTCGCTCAGAACAAGAACCTGAACCTGAGAAGAACTACTACTAGACGCAACCATTTATATAAAAATTTGAAAAAAAAAAAAATCACGCAGGAAAAACAAAAAGGTAAAATTTTGGCACCAACAGGAACAATCTGCAATGAACTAAGCAATTGCAGGATGGACTGCAAGCTCTGATACCAAATGTGGAAAACGAAGGAACGAAGGTTTAAGGGATCATGTTTCGGCGATTTGAAAAACAAATGAACTCCTCACACATTTAACAAGAAAGTCTGGAATGCGAAATAGCAACCTTTTATTTAATGTGATTTTAAGCGCTCCAACAAATAAACTCCGAATAAATGTGGGACCGGGTAAAACCAAATCGTTTAGTGAAATTGAAATCAATATAGCGAATCCCATCAAAAAGTCAGACAAGTATACAAACTTAATGAAAACAGAGTAAAAATGGAGAGAACACCTCCAAATACAAAATGGAAAATTATCTTCAATATGCTTTCAAGCTCATGCTCTTACAATCCATTTCAGTGTTTATACAAACAAAAATACCCCTTCGATCTTATAAAAAGATTTAATTTAGCGGTAATAGTATCTCTGGGCTTGCAAAAATTAAGGCGGCCACCCCTTGAGCTATCAGTGAACTAGTGCTTAATCCTCGAGTCTTGAAGGGTGAAGACGGCCACCGATCCGCCGATATTAAGGCGTGAAATGATTACTATCCAACAATATCCACTTTCCTTTACTTCGATCCGCCGTTATTAAGGCGTGAAATGATTACTATCCAACAATATCTACTTTCCTTTACTTTGAGCCAGATCTTTGATCTGCATGGCAGCGTCATTAATAATTCCGAAATTGGACTTTGAAGCCTTAACCAATACATACCAAAACAAAGGACTCGAATTATGACGAAAATATTATGGAAAATACCGCTTGAAAGCTACCGTCGGAGATTAAATGATCAGGTCGTTCAGGTTCTATGGCTCGAGCGCATCGCCTGCCATGAAATTACAAGTACAAATGAAATTGAAAATGAAAAACCCATAATCTATACATAGTTTAATATATCATTGAAGAAGCTATAGGTAATTATGTTTGAGATACCGTAACGGGTCTGCTGGCGCAAAATGACCTCGAGAGCGAGCTGGGCCTCGCAGAACTTGTCCCGGAGGAGTGACTGGTTCCTCATCATCGTATTCATTACGAGAAAGTCCTGATTTGCCAGGGGAGCGAGCTGTGCCTGGCAGAACTTGACCCGCAGGAGTGACTGGTTTCTCATCATCGCATTTATTACGAGAAAGTCCCGATTTGCAAGGGCTACAGTGATACACATTTGAAATTATCAAGTTATAAAACCCAGACGTAATATACACTTTGATGTTGGATACATCAGTTTAAACTCAAGGATCATAGACCTTTCGCAAGATGAAGTTTTGATCACATACCTTGTGGGAGTTGAAGTTTCAGGACCTACACCAGTAATATCATCCAGGAGAGCAGACTCGCGAAGGCGGTCAAGCTGAACAGAACGCCATTGATTTTGCGGTGGTAACGCATCCCTGCATTGCAATCAATACTTTATAAAACCTAAATAAAGTTATCTAATCTTTTCACTATATACTTTTTTTCAAATCAGTTTTGCCCAGAAAATCCCCATAAATTCATTTTTAGATTTCAGTAGTTGATAACTTGAGATTAGACTATACACCAATATTAGAACTACTCGATAAATCTTAGGTCAAAATGGAACAACTCAAAATTCGTGGTAAGTGTCCATATTCCTTGCATACACTTACATGAAAACAAACGAGCACAACGGAAAAAATCATGTCCAATACAGATTGAAAAATCGCATACAATACTGAATATTATAAATAGAAGGAAATGCAAGTTATATGACCTAAGACCATCGCGACCTATTGTGAAGAAAAGTTGTAATGCCTCTTCAACTACCCAATCCGTTGCCTGCAAAGATGGGAAATTCAATCATGTTCATTCATCATATTAACTCTCCTTACCAATAAATCTTAGAGGTGCAGCCATCGGAAGTGATGCAGGAGCATCACCGACTCATCAAGCGAGCCAGCGCGGAAGCAGAAAGACAGTTGGACAAGCGAGCGCAAATTTTGAAACCACTTTGGGATTGTTGCGCAAGTCTTTAATGAAGCCATTTATGAAGGCGCACTTTGTATATTGTAATGGACCTTGAGCAGATAGCTCTCGTCCTTAGGTAGATAGTCGGCATTTAATATAGTTAATGCTGGTAGATAGGAATTTAATTTTAGATTCGATAGCTTTAGAGAGCAAGAGGGAAAACTGGATATAGACACCCTCATTGTATCATTGTAACATTAGTAATCAACCAGGAATAGCAGAAGAGCATGCAGAGAACTGTATGAAGAACACCCATGTACAGACATTTGAATTAATAGAAGAAAGCTTTGATTCAAATTCATGGTTTGTGTTGTTTCTCTGTGTATTGATGTTATGCTCATGAATGTTAGCTTCCTGCCATACATTTGCTTTTATATGTTGTGTATGTGATTTCATGGTTGAATTGAAGTCTGTGAGGAAGAGTGAATGAGTTTCAATTGTTTCTCTATTTGAGCCAGAAGATTCCTGCAAGGAGTGCAGTTGAATTGTCCGCAAGGAGTGCGTTGACAGCAGGGTTCAATTAGAGATAGCTTTTGTTCTCCTTTGTCTCGTGGTGCAGTTAGGCACAGTGCCGTGTAAGAAGTGCGCAAGCGAGTGAAAGGTCTAAGAGTTGCGATTCTGAGTGAAACATCGAATGACTGTTGTTGCAGGAGTGCGCAGAGTCGAGAGACTTCAACACTCAGTCGAGGTTGAAGGTTTGCCGCAAGGAATGCGTGCAAAGAGCTCTCTTTTTCTAAGAGACTTGGAGTTGTGGAAAAGCTCAGGAGGAGTAGGCCTTCGAATTCGTCGAGGGATTGCACAGGGAGGTTGTGCATTGAAGCGTTCGAGCGAGCGTTGAAGGCTCGCGCGTAGGTGAACAAGTCTTCGCGGGCAAAAGTAGTTTGTTCAGTTCGCAGAAATCCATTAGGAAGAACGGACGGTCGAAATCCTCTGAGGAGATTTCACGAAGTTCTGTGGGCCGTTGGATCTTACGAAGGTGCAAGGAGGTTACAGCGCAAGTGTGGGAAGGTTCTAAGCTCAGGAAGGACCGAGCCATTGATCCAAGCTAGTTAGGGCCGTTGGATCCATCGCGAGATCGCCTATCGAGGTTTCGCGAGAAAAGAGTCGAGGATTTGGCCACAGGAATCGCGATATTGCGATAAGCGATATCCCGATGGTTTTTTAAATGGTGTGGACCACAGGAGCTGGTGACGTGGACAGGTGACGTAGGTTATCGGGGTTTCGCAGTAAAAGTTCCGAGCATTGGACATCAGGATTTGCAATCCCGCGAAGTCTGAAGTCCCGACAAGATAAGGGATCGTGGAAAAGTCAACTCACAAGCGTATCGAAGTTTCGGCACATCGGGACTCGAAATTCAGAGAACCGAGTGCTTGATATCGTGAGTAGCGAAGTCACGATAGGAGAAATCGCGATAAGAGAAGGGTGAGGTTAGCATTGGCTTGTATCGGCGTTCGGGGACTCGTAAGATTCACACCCGACCACTGACCAAAGAACTTGCGAAGTCGCAAGTTCTGATTTCCCGATAAGTAAAAGGAGGAAAGTCGTGCAGAGAAATCTGTGGGTGCGGATTCCTGATAGGGAATTAGAAGAACCTTGGAGTTCTTCGGGCTGAGGAGAAAGAAGATCCTGTGAGTGCGCGTGGACCTTCCGACCAGTGGGTGGTGAAGGGGGCCGCGTTGTCGTCAGAGCGTTATCAGAGCCAGGTTGTTCTTTGCTTTCTGTAGCAGAGAAGGAGGAGAAATTCGCCATGCCGCCCAGAAGAGAGAGGCAGTCACCTGATCCAAAGGACAGGGAGGTGCGGAGAAGAGGCAGGCAGGTAGTCAATCCAGAAATGGAGAGACAGATGAGAGATCTCCGAGCAAGACTCGAGGAAATGGAGATAGCTCAAAGATGCACAGCTAGTGTAGGGGATCTGAGTGATTCCGACAGTGAAGTTGAAGCTGAATGAGAGGAGGAAGTTGCAGCCGAAGATGCATCAACTGAGCGATTGATTAAAGCTATTGCCAGAATGGGTGAGAAGGCAAAGATGGACATTCCAGTCTATGAGGGAAATCTAGATGCAGAAGAGCTACTAGATTGGATCCGAGCTCTTGACACCTACTTCGACTATGAGGATATCGAAGAGGATAAGAAGGTTAGACATGTTGTCACGCGCTTGAAGGGACATGCAACATTATGGTGGGACGAGCTATAAGCAGACAGACGCTGCAAAGGAAAGCAGAAGATCAAGAGCTGGGATAGAATGATTGCGAAGATGAAAGCAAAGTTCATCCCAAGAGACTATCAAATTACTCTGTTCAGGAGAATGCAGAACCTGAGACAAAAACTGATGACAGTGAAAGAATACTCTGAGGAATTTTATTGACTGAACATCAGAGCAGGTCATTGGGAGAGCGATGATGATAAGGTTCCTAGATATCTAAATGGTCTGAGATACGACATTTAGGATGAATTGAGTATGGTAACCATCAGGACGGTGGAGGATGCTTATCAGATGGCTTTGAAAGTAGAAGAGAAGTTGAGCCGTAAGCAGGCTGAGTGGGGCCGAGGCAGAAGTTATCCTAGAGGCAAAGCAGTTGCCCAGGACAAATATCAGAAGCCCAAGGAGGAATGGAAGAAACCTCAAGGTAATATTGAGAGAGGTGGAACCTCATAGCGAGGGCCATATGTTGAATAGAGAGGGCAGCATACAGAGCAAAGCAGAGGATATGCTGACAACAATAACATGATTCCTCGTACTAGAGGTAGAGGAAGAGGCCGAGGTGGAGTAATCACATGCTTCACGTGTGGAAAAAATGGGCACAAGTCATTCGAGTGTCCAGAGAAAAAGAAGGACGTTGGAGAATCTCACATCGACGAAGCGGAAAGGCGGGATGTTGAAGCCGAAGACACAGAAGGCGGAAGGTCACTGATGATGCGTAAAGTTCTCTTAACACCCGGAAAGGAGGTGGAGGACTCAACTCAAAGGACCAAACTGTTCAGAACAGCTTGCAAGACTAAGGATAGAGTATGCAAGGTTATTGTGGACAGTGGTAGCATGGATAATCTCGTTTCAACCGAGATGGTAGAGAAGCTAGAGCTGGAGATGACTGATCATCCAAGCCCATATAAAGTTTCATGGCTACAGAAGGGACACCAGGTAACTGTTACTAAACAATGCTTGGTTGAATTTAAAATAGGAGGGTATAATGATAAAGTACTCTGTCATGTCATTCCCATGGATGTATGTCATTTATTGCTAGGTAGACCATGGCAATATGATGGAAATGTGGTTCATGATGGGAGAATGGACACATATACCCTGGAGAAGGATGGGAGGACACACAGATTGCTTCTGATAAAGGATAAGGAGGTGAAGCTGGAAGTAAACAACACGATACTTCTCATGAGTGGGAAGGAACTTCTTACTGAGGTAAAGAAGAAAGAGGATCCACAATTCTTTGTGGTCAGAAAACCAAGGATTGTTCTGACTAACACAAGAGTGGATTATTTACCAGATGAAGTCCAGGAACTACTGGAAGAGTTCGCTGACATCATAGTGGACGAATTACCTCATTCATTGCCACCGATGAGGAGTGTGAGTCATCATATAGATCTCAAACTGGGAGCTAGTTTGCTGAACAAAGTTGCGTACAGGTTGGTGACGCAAGAAAATGAAGAGGTTAAAAGGTAGGTCCAGGAGTTGTTGGACAAAAGATTAGTCAGAGAAAGCTTGAGTCCATGTGCCATTCCAATGGTACTCAGTCCGAAGAAGGATGGAGGTTGGAGAATGTGTACCGACTCAAGGGTGATTAACAAGATAACCATCAGGTACAGGTTTCCACTGCCGAGAATGGATGATTTGATGGATTGCCTGAGTGGGGCAAGGTATTTTTCAAAGATCGATTTGAAAAGTGGATATCACCAAATTCGCATGAGGGAAGGCGATGAGTGGAAGACAACCTTCAAGACCAACAAAGGACTATATGAATGGTTAGCCATGTCGTTTGGCTTGACAAATGCACCAAGTACCTTTATGAGGCTGATGAACGAAGTCCTAAGGAAGTTCATCGGAAAGTTTGTCATTGTTTATTTGGATGACATACTGATTTACAGTAAATCAGAAGCTGAACATCTGAAGCATTTGGCCATTGTGATGAAGAAGCTACAGTAGGAGAAGTTTTTGATTAACATGAAGAAGTCCTCATTTATGAAGACAGAGCTCATATACTTGGGTTTTGTAATTTCGTCTAATGAGTTGAGAATGGATCCAGATAAGGTGGAAGTGATCAAGAATTGGCCATCATCGAGAAATGTATTCGAGGTGAGAAGTTTTCATTGTTTGGCTAGTTTCTACCGAAAGTTCATCAGGAATTTCAGTGGAATTAGTGCAGCGATGATGGATACAGTGAAGAAGTGACATAAATCTTTTCACTGGACAGCAGAGGCTGAGAAGAGCTTCAATCTGTTGAAGCAGAAGATCATGGAATGACCAGTGTTGGTGTTTCCATATTTCCAGAAGACATTTCAGGTGAAATGTGATGCGAGTGGGTACGCCATAGGAGCGGTCTTGAGTCAGGAAGACAGGGCAATTGCATATTTCAGCAAGAATCTGGATGAGGCGAAACTAAAATACTCCACATATGATAAAGAATTTTATGCTATCATATAGGCGTTGAAGAAGTGGAGGCATTACTTAATCCCAAAAGAATTTGTTTTGTATAGCGATAATCATGCATTACAGTTTGTGACTCAACAGGAGAAGTTGAATCAAAAACATGCAAAATGGGTAGAGTATATGCAGAATTTCACATTTGTGATTAAGCGTATTTCGGGTACTGCTAACAAAGTGGCTGATGCTTTGAGCAGGAAATGTTTGTTGTCGTAGGAGTTCAGAGTCAAAACCTTGGGTTTTGAAAATCTCAGAGACATGTACGCATGTGATGCAGATTTTGCAGAGGCATATGAGGCAGCTGAGAATCCAGTTCTCAGAGATCGGAGTCCTTGGATAGACTATATGATCCAGGAAGGATTGTTGTTCCTTCCTGCGTACATGTATTCCGAAATGCTCCATGAAGGAGAACCTATTAAAGGAGAAACACAGTGGTGGATTGGCAGGACATTTTGGCCATGACAAAACCTTCGCGAAGCTGAGAAAATCATATTTTTGGCCAGGGATGCGGTCAGAAGTCAAGAGATTTGTTGAAAGATGCATATTTTTCTAGCATTCAAAGGGGAGAAAGCAGAATACAGGTCTTTATCAGCCATTGTCCATACCAGAGAGGCCATGGGAGGCGATAAGCATGGATTTTGTATTGGGTTTGCCAAGGACACAAAGAGGTGTATATTCAATCTTTGTGGTCATGGATAGGTTTTCAAAGATGACACATTTTATTCCATGCCAGAAGAACAGCGATGCTACTCACATTGCAAATCTGTTTTTCAAGGAGGTCATTCGACTTCATGGATTGCCGAAAAGCATAGTTTCGGACAGGGACACCAAATTCATAGGAAATTTCTGGAGGACACTATGGACAAGAAGCTAGGAACAAATTTGGCATTTAGTTCATCTTATCATCCTCAGATGGATGGGAAAACAGAAGTGGTAAACAGAAGTCTGGGAGACTTGCTGAGAAGATTGGTGACAGAGCACCATAGCAGTTGGGACCACATATTGCCACAGGCGGAGTTTGCATACAATGACTCAGTGAACAGGAGCACTAGGAAAAGTCCATTTCAGGTTGTATATGGGATGCAGCCGAGGGGAGTATCTAAACTGAGGGATTTATAAAAGACTGCTACTAGTAGCTCTAGTGCAAAAGAATTTGTTGAAGCAATGAGACAACTTCACATCCAGGTGAAGAAGTGACTGATAGATTCAAATCAGGAGTACAAGCGCAGAGTAGATCAACATCGGAAACAACTTCAGTTCGAGGTTGGTGATCTAGTTCTGGCACACTTGAGGAAAGAAAGGTTCCCGAGAGGAACATACAATAAGCTGAAGATGAAGAAAATCGGGCCATGCAAGGTCTTGAGAAAATTCGGTGAAAATGCTTATGAGATTGAGTTGCCGGATGACATCGGAATATCTCCGATTTTAAACGTCGCAGATTTATACCCATACAGGGTTGGAGAAGCAGAGACTGGAACTAAGGAGCCAGTGATCCAGTGGGTGAAACAATTTCCAGTTGCAAAGAAGCCACAGATGGAGTGCATACTGGACAAGAGAGTGGGTAACAAGACCAGGCAGAAGCAATACTTCGAGTATCTGGTCAAATGGAAGAATCACCCAGTGGAAGATGTCAGCTGGGAGACTGAAGCAGAGATACTAAAGCATGGACAGACCGTGCAGGAGCTCATGGACAGGAGCCCATGAAAGTTTTCAAGCCGAGGAGTATGATGCAGGAGCATCACTGACTCATCAAGCGAGCCAGGGCGGAAGCAGAAAGACAGCTGGACAAGCCAACACAAATTTTGAAACCACTTTGGGATTATTGCACAAGTCTTTAATGAAGCCATTTATGAAGGCGCACTTTGTATATTGTAATGGACCTTGAGCGGATAGCTCTCTTCCTTAGATAGATAGTCGGCATTTAATATAGTTAATGTTGGTAGATAGGAATTTAATTTTAGATTTCATAGATTTAGAGCGCAAGAGGGAAAGCCGGATATAGACACCCTCATTGTATCATTGTAACATTAGTAATCAACCAGGAAGATCAGAAGAGCATGCAGAGAACTGTATGAAGAACACCCATGTACAGACATTTGAATTAATAGAAGAAAGCTTTGATTCAAATTCATGGTTTGTGTTGTTTCTCTGTGTATTGATGTTATGCTCATGAATGTTAGCTTCCTACCATACATTTTCTTTTATATGTTGTGTATGTGATTTCATGGTTGAATTGAAGTCTGTGAGGAAGAGTGAATGAGTTTCAATTGTTTCTCTATTTGAGCCAGAAGATTCCTCCAAGGAGTGCAGTTGAATTGTCCGCAAGGAGTGCGTTGACAACAGGGTTCAATTAGAGATAGCTTTTGTTCTCCTTCATCTCATGGTGTATTTAGGCACAGTGTCGTGCAAGAAGTGCGTAGGCGAGTGAAAGGTCTCAGAGTTGCAATTCTGAGTGAAACATCGAAGGACTGCTGCTACAGGAGTGCGCAGAGTCGAGAGACTTCAACACTCAGTCGAGGTTGAAGGTTTGCCGCAAAGAATGCGTGCAAAGAGCTCTCTTTTTCTAAGAGACTTGGAGTTGTGGAAAAGCTCAGGAGGAGTAGGCCTTTGAATTCGTCGAGGGATTGCACAGGGAGGTTGTGCATTGAAGCGTTCGAGCAAGAGTTGAAGGCTCGTGCACAGGTGAACAAGTATTCATGGGGAAAAGTACTTTGTTTAGTTCACAGAAATCCATTAGGAAGAACGGACGGTCGAAATCCTCCAAGGAGATTTCACGAAGTTTCGTGGGCCGTTGTATCTCACGAAGGTGCGAGGAGGTTACAACACAAGTGTGGGAAGGTTCTAAGTTCAGGAAGGGCCGAGCCATTGATCCAAGCCAGTCAGGGCCGTTGGATCCATCGCGAGATCGCTTATCGGTGTTTCGCGAGAAAAGAGTCAAGGATTTGGCCACGGGAATCGCGATATTGCAATAAGCGATATCCCACCGGTTTTATAAATGGTGTGGACCACAGGAGCTGGTGACGTGGATAGGTGATGTAGGTTATCGGGGTTTCGCAGTGAAAGTTCCGAGCATTGGACATCAGGATTCATGATCCCGCGAAGTCCGAAGTCCCGACAAGATAAGGGATCATGGAAAATTCAACTCACGAGCGTATCGGAGTTTCGGCGCATCAGGACTCGGAAGTCAGAGAATCGAGTGCTTGATATCGCGAGTAGTGAAGTCGCGATAGGAGAAATCGTGATAAGAGAAGGATGAGGTCAGCATTGGCTTGTATTGGCGTTCGGGGACTCGTAAGATTCACACCCGACCACTGACCAAAGAACTTGCGAAGTCGCGAGTTCCGATTTCCCGATAAGTAAAAGGAGTGAAGTCACGTGGAGAAATCTGCGCGTACGGATTCCCGATAGGGAATTAGAAGAACCTTGGAGTTCTTCGGGCTGAGGAGAAAGAAGATCATGTGAGTGCGCGTGGACCTTCCAACCTACGGGTGGTGAAGGGGGCCGCGTTGCCGTCAGGAAGTAGACAGAAATTGACAGGATAGATGCCGAGATAAACAAGTAAAATTATCATCCAAAAGCTTTGGCAAAATATGAACGAGAGAGATTATAGATTACCCACCTCCAAAAGGTGCACCGCCTCAATCTTTGTGAGGCCTGTGATTTCTATAAGCTGAGAAGTCTTGCTTTCAGGGTTTGCCATGGTTTTTACTGGGAGAAAACTGTGACTATTTGCAGGGTGGAGGGATTGATAATCTTTCAATGCAAAGCACCCCCACGCTTCTGTGTTCAATGGAACAGGTTAATATAGCAGCAAAAGGGATCCCATACCGTTATAATGGATTTCTGTACATAACGGTGTGATTCAGTTATGATATGTGATTATTCTGAGAAGGTATTCATAGGTTTTCAATACACTGCTAATAAACTACTAATTATTTTAGTTCATGTTAGAACTCATTAGAATCTTGACTAAGATGTTAGTTTTATAAGATGTTTACTATGCAGGGATCCCTACTTTTGCTTCCTCAATTATGTTGGGCTTCATATTAGTATGGTTTGTAAAAGGTATAATTTTATTAGTCCCTGCCCTTCGGCCAATAGGGACTTATAGTAAATGGTTTTTAGTCTGGGTATTAGTTTTGCACTAGTCCAAAATACTTTTTATCGTTATATCCTAAGTCACAGAGTTAAAACTCTTTATAACCTTTAATAAAAAATTTAAATTAAAAAAGAGATCGTTATATCCTAAGTTACATCCTAAGTTACGGATTTAAAACTCTTTATAATCTCCAATAAAAAAATTTAAATTAAAAAAGAAATATCGACCCATACAAAACATTTACTTCTTATTTGGCCTCATATATCGAGGTAAAGAGCAATTTTCACGAGAATTTTAGTTTCAAAGTTAGGAAAATGGAAGAGATATGATATTACATTATTGCTTGAGGTAATGCTAGCTCTAAGAGCTAGCATTAATTCATAAACATTTAATGTTTATACATTTAAACTATTGTAAGTTTCATTTCATTATCCGTGTTTATTCTTTGCGGTGTGTAGTTGTTGTAGTTGCCTTGTCCACCTGTTGTAGTTTCCCTGTCCACTTGTTGATTGCATGTGGCTTTGCCAGGCTATTAAAGTATCAGGAACAATGGATGAATAGAAGCCCATCCTCCTCCAGCTCCCGGTTTTCTTACCTCGGCAGATTACCCATCGATTCTGCAGGCACCAAGTAATCACTCTGGAAATCAGCTTAGTAGATTTCAATCACTAGTGCTTTGGCTTTCTGTTTATTTTGAGTGATATTATTGTTGTGCTTATACCCGTTCCCAAAAGGCTGATTCTTAACTTGCTTCCTCCCATTGCTCTGATTCAGTAAGAAGCTTCGATTATGTTGTTTTCGTTTTTGGTTATTCCGATTCTGTTTGTCCAAGTTTGGGTGGAATAGATTCTCATCAAAATTTTCTCATTTTCTGTTTTCATTTTGCAAAACCTCCTTTTTAGAAAGGTCGAGGAATCCATCCTACAGAGATACGATCATTCTTTTGTTACCCAAGCTTCTTTGGCTAGACGATAGATATATTGAAACTTGGTTGCTTTCGGTATAGTTCATTCTACTTTACTATATATAAACCAAAATTTAAATTAAGTATTTTAGCGAAATTATACAAGTAATGATACTGTTATTAAACCAAAAGTATAGAGAATTGTGCTCTCAAAACTGACTAGGTGAACTATGCAGATGGGGTCTCACGTGAAGAAGGCCATATCTCAACAACAGATAGCCAATGCCTTAAAGAGATGGAAATCGATCCCCAGGATAATTCACAATCTACAAACCAAAATCCCATTTCAAATCCTGTAGAAACATCAAATCTGGAAATCATTGCATCTTCTTCATATCTTGGGTAGGCCAGTAAAACTATTTTGATCACTGACAGGCCGGAAACAAGGAAACTATGAAGACAACACCCTACATACATGTTAAATATAATGTAACCTCAACAGTCTGACTGTACACTGCCAGCTGTACTGGACAGTTGTACTTTCTATTCTTGTTTAGCTTGAGCCTATTTAGCTCAGCCATCTTCCATTGCATTGGAACTGCTACACAACTTCTTAAGTACTTCTTCATACATTTCAATATACTGTTCTATTCTTTTCTCTCTGCATTTCTTTTTGCTTCACAATTTATCATGGTATCAGAGCTTCAGCAGTAAGCCTCTTCACACAATCTGGAGAGAAAAATGATCCTCACAGCGCAGAGCTTCACGGATCTTGAGAGCACGCGACACAGACTCCTTCACAATGTTTGGAGAGTCGTCCGTCATACTCTTGAAAGAACCTCGCAGAAAAATTCCACGAGGAATCAGTCCATCTTACGTTCAAAAAGTTCAACGTAGGAAGCTTGCGGAGGAAGCAGAGCGTACATCGCTCGAAAGATCTAGGACGAAGAGAACGCAGAAGAAGAAACAGTAAAGATTCTTGTGATTTTTCAAGAATCGTCAAAGATTGACGTAGAAGAGCTGTAGAACGGAAGATCGTTTAAAGAACTCGAATAATTCATTCAAAACTGTTAAAGATTGTTACAGAAGGCACAATTGTTTAAAGTTTTTGTGAAATTCGCTCAAATCTGTCAAAGATTGTAGCAGAAAACAAAGAACTCGTGAAATTATTTCAAATCTTTGAAAGATTCACGAATCTTTCTTCCACAGGAGTAAAGAACGCATCTCAGGTGAAAAGAACAACCATTGCGGTCGTAAGATTCGTCCTGCGAACGAATCTAGAGAGGGAAACTAGTCCAGAAGGGACGAGGAGAGCGCGAAAAAAGAGAAAGAGTTTCAGTCGTCAGATCTTGCGCAAAGGACCAACAGCCGTTGGATCAGCGAGAAAGTGCACGAGGTTTAATCCTCTAGAGCACACAGGATATATTTTGACCTAAGAAGTCCCGACATCATCTAGAACGTCCATCAAGACACACGTGGCGAGATCTCAACATTTCGTGACTTGCAGGTGTAAAGGGCAGAAGACATGTCATGAGAATTCACAAATGGCGAAACCACGAGTCATTCTGGACCGTTGAATCAAGAACGATCGTGAGCCATCGATCTTATTACATCGCAAAATCGGTAATCGGGAGTTGGACGAGAAAAAGATTGCACTCCAAAACTCCGATACGCGATATCGTGAAATCCCGAAAAGATTACAGCCGTCCATCTCAGAGGACAGGTCGTAGCAGATCCGAGAGTCGTTAAATCGGCATTTCGGAGTTCGCGGTTTTGAAAGACCATTGCAACAGGACTTCACAACTCACGAAATCGTGATATGCAAAATAGAAATAAAGTCTCAGTCGTCCATTTGACCGGACACGTGGCGGACATCGAGTAAATCGTCGGTGTTTCGACATTCGTGGTTTCAAGTTGACAGAGAAGTTGTGTCAACAGAGCATCGCAAGTCGCGATATCCCAAGGTTGAATCAGGAACATCCATCTTTCAAGGACGTGTGGAGTAAATCCGAGGACTCGGGAAAAGTCTCGAAAAGGAAAGGGCCATCGGCATATCGGGATTCGGCAAATCGCGAATCCTGAGGACAAGAGATCAGGTTTCTTTGTGGTGAAACGTAAATGATCGGAGCCATCCATCTTGAGGAGACACGTGGACAAGATCGGGAGAGTCAATCGGCGCATCGGCATTCGACATTTCACGGATCCTGGAGATGAGACGTCTGGGTCATATCCATCACGAAATCACGAAGAGAGATCACGACCGTCCATTTGTTGGGACGCGTGGCAGACATCAAAGGAATCGGGAAAGTCTCGAAAAGAAAGCACCATCACAAAATCGAAGATCGGGGAATCATGGAGACAAAAGAGCTCGACATCAGGGTTCATGAAGTCCCGACTCGCGATATCCCGATAATATCTGGACCGTCAGATGACACAAGATCTGGACCGTCAGATCACACAAGATCTGGAACGTTGAATTGTCCAAAGGCAATTTTTCGCATTTCGACGATTTGAAAGACAAAGAGACGGAAAAGCCCGTAGCGCTTTAACATTAAAGAACGTGGTCACATTGCAAGGAGACTAAGGGCCAATTCAAGCCCGATAAGCTCCCTTCGGCCATCGACAAATCGGCAAATCGACGATCAGAGGTAAATACGAAATTTCCCTCTATTTTTTCTGCAATTTTTTTATGGCGTCGTCTAGCAACTTAGGACCATCTTAGGGTCTGATTCTTCTGGGAAAGAATTACAAGTTTTGGTCGCTTCGGATGAGATCGTTCTTACAAGCACAAGAATGCTGAGAACCAGTGGATCTTGGATATGTGGAACTGGATCCATCCGTCCTCGCAACCATGACAAATGTGTAGAAAATTGCTCAGGCAACTCTGAGGACCAAAGAAAATAAAGTGAAATTCTGGATTCAGAATTCTGTGGATGATTCGATTTTCTCGAAAATCATAGGTGCTGGTACTTCAAAATAGGCCTGGGACATCCTTAAATCTTCCTACCAAGGAAATGACAGGATCAAAACAGTTAAACTGCAGACCTTGTGGACGCAATTTGAGACTCTAAGGATGACAGAATCTGAAACTATGGATCAATTCATGACTGGAGTCATGGGAATCGTGAACCAGATCAGACTGATTGGTGAAACCATCACTGATCAATGAATTGTTGAGAAAATTCTCAGAAGTTTACCCAAGAATTTTGAAATGGTTGTAACAACAATCCTTGAATCCAAGGATCTGTCAAGATTTTCAACAGAGGAACTAATTGGTTCTCTAGTGACACATGATACTAGACTGCATCTCACAGATGAGTCAATCTCCAATGCCTTCAAAACTCAATTCTCCTTCAGTAGAGGGAGAGGCAGAGGAATAATTAGAGGTTACCAAGGAAGAGGGAGCAATCAAAATAACTCTCATTCCACTGGAGGTAACAGACAACAATATCCGAATCAAAATTTCCAAGGTCAAAGACAGCAGCAACAAAATCAGCATCATAATTTCTAGCCTCAAAGAGGCAGACGGAGAAGATCAAATGACAAAACAAGCATACAATGCTATTATTGCAAAAAGTATGGGAACTATGAATTTGAATGCAGGAAGAAGCAAGCAGATCATCTCTCAGGCAGAGCACATGTGTCAAATCACACAGGAGAAAACTCAAGAGGTATGTTTATCTCATGCCACAAGACTGAAGAACAACCTAAAGATCTCTGGTTGCTGGACAGTGGATGCAACAATCACATGACAGGTAACAAAGAATTACTTTCATGCATTGATTCTTCAATCTCATCTGAGATTACACTTGGAAATGATTATTTAGTCAAATTTCAAGGAAAAGGAACTGTTCCTATTCTTACTAAACAAAATGTAAAGAAAGACATATACAATGTCTATCATGTTCCAGATTTAAAACATAATTTTCTAAGTGTAGGACAGCTCATTGAACATGGCTATAAGGTACTTTTTGAGGGAACATCTTGTAAGATATATGACAAACTCCCAAGCAGAAAATTGATTTCTGAAATCCATATGACACCAAATAGTATGTTTCCCCTTACCCTCAGAACTGCAAATCTGAGTCAACCATATGCACAGAGTGCATCTACCCTGAATAAAACAATGGTTTGGCATACAAGATTTGGACATCTACCATTTCAGAGTCTAAGTCTTCTTCAGAAGAACTCCATGGTCAAAGGTCTACCTATCTTTAAAGAGCAAACTCCACCATGTGAGTCTTGCATTCATGGAAAACATAAGAGAACTAGTTTTCCACAGTCATCAAATAAATCCAAACAACATCTTGAACTTGTTCACAATGACCTATGTGGACCAATGCAAACAGAGTCAATAGGTGGTAGTTTTTACTTTCTAATGTTTATTGATGATTTTAGTAGAAAAATATGGATCTATTTTCTCAAACACAAGTCTGAAACATTTACAAAATTCAAAGAATTCAAGGCAGAAGCTAAAAAATAGAGTGGAAAATATATCAAAGCACTCAGGTCAGATGGAGGAGGCGAATACAACTCCAGAGAATTTGCAAATTTCTGCAAATCTCAAGGCATCATCATGCAAACAACAGCCAGATATACTCCACAGCAGAATGGAGTGGCTGAAAGGAAAAATCAGACAATAATGAATATGGAAAGAACACTTCTTAAAGAAAAAAGTTTGTCAAATATTTTTAGGGCTGAAGCAGTAGCAGGAAAAATCAGACAATAATGAATATGGGAAGAACACTTCTTAAAGAAAAAAGTTTGTCAAATATTTTTTGGGCTAAAGCAATAACATGCTCAGTTTATCTCTTGAATAGATCACCAACCACAAGTCTAAAGATGAAAGTTCCCCAAGAAGCATGGAGTGGAACAAAGCTAAATGTAGCGCATCTAAGGACATTTGGATGCATATCATACGCTCACATACCTTCCGAATTAAGGAAGAAACTTGATGACAGAAGTGAGAATGTATTTTCACGGGATATAGTGAAACATCTAAATCTTATAGGCTCTACAATCCAATCACCAAGAAATTAATTCTCAGCAGAGATGTACAATTTATGGAAAATAAATTCTGGAATGATTTAGAAAATCAACAAGTGGACAGTCAAAATCCATTGCTGCCAAGTTCTGAAAACACAGAAAATTCAGAACAACAAGTACCTCAAAATATTCTTCCAAGATTGCAAGTACAAAGACAACTTGAAAACTCTCGGGATAACTCAACTTCCAGCAGAGAATCATTCTCTGAACCATAGAATTAGAGAACTCAAAGTTTGAGAGAAATCCATCAGTAGTTGGATGACTTTGAACAACACAACCTTTTTTCTTTAATGTTATGTCAACCTACATCCTTTAAGGAAGCAGCTAAGGAGCCACATTGGGTTCAAGCCATGAACCAAGAAATTGACTCCATTGAGAAGAACAAGACATGGGATCTTGTTGATTTGCCAAGACACAAGAAAAGTATTGGTGTCAAGTGGGTTTACAAAACTAAACTCAATGAAAAAGGGCAGATTGAAAAACACAAGGCAAGACTTGTTGGCAAAAGATTCTCACAACAACCAGGTACTGATTATGGTGAAACTTTTGCTCCAGTAGCAAGATTAGACACTGTAAGAACTCTATTGGCCATAGTAGCACAACACAAATGGAAAGTATATCAAATGGATGTCAAGTCAGCATTCTTGAATGGTTTCTTAGAAGAAGAAGTTTATGTCGAACAACCACCTGGATTTGAAGTCCAAGAGCACCCAGCCAAAGTGTATCGGTTGAAGAAATCCTTGTATGGCTTAAAGCAAGCTCCAAGAGCTTGGTACAACAGAATTGACACTTATCTGATCAAAAGTGGTTTCAGCAGAAGCCAAAATGAGCCAACTCTTTACACCAAAACAGATCAGCACGGTAAAATTTTAATTGTATGTTTATATGTTGATGACATGATCTACACATGAAATCTTGAGTTAACAAAATTTAAATATGCCATGCAATCTGAGTTTGAGATGACAGATCTTGGCATAATGAAATATTTTTTAGGGATTGAGGTTAATCAATCAGCCAAAGGCATTTTTGTCTGTCAGCAAAAGTATGTAGAAGACATCATCAAAAGATTTCACATGGAAGGATGCAATCCAGCAGAAACCCCCATACCATTAGGCACAAAATTGAGCAAAAATGATGAAGGTCCTATAGTGGACTCTACTTTATACAAAAGTTTAGTAGGCAGTTTGTTGTATCTTACAACAACTAGGCCTAACATTATGTATGCAGCCAGCCTTGTTTCCAGATTCATGGAATCACCAAAAGATTCTCATTGGAAAATGACAAAACGAATTTTGAGATATGTTGCAGGAACTCTCAATTTCGGTTTATGGTACACTAAATCCAATAGTAATCAACTCTCTGGTTACACAGCTAGTGACTTTGCAGGCAGCCTCGATGACAGGAAAAACACATCAGGATATGTTTTTCAACTGGGCACGAACCTGACTTCATGGGCATCAAAGAAGCAGCCAATTGTATCCATATCTTCTGCAGAGGCAGAGTATGTAGCTGCTACCTCAGCTTCATGTCAAGCTGTGTGGCTGAGATGATTATTGAAAGATATGTCACATACACAAAAGGACCCAACTCCTATTTTCTGTGACAATACTTCAGCAATAGCTTTATCTAAGAATCATGTGTTTCACAAGAAGAGAAAACACATTGACACTCGTTATCACTTCATACGTGAGCTAGTCAATAATGGTGACATTGCACTACAATTTTGTGGTTCTCGAGATCAGCTTGCTGATATCTTTACAAATCCACTAGGAAAGTTAGTTTTTTATTTTCAGAGACAACACTTAGGCATAATCAGTGCTGATGATTGTAACTGTTGAGTTTAAGAGGGAGTGTTAAATATAATGTAACTTCAACAGTCTGACTGTACACTGCTAGCTGTACTGGACAGTTGTACTTTCTATTCTTGTTTAGCTTGAGCCTATTTAGGTCAGCCATCTCCCATTGCATTGGAACTGCTACACAACTTCTTCAGTGCTTCTTCATACATTTCAATATACTGTTCTATTCTTTTCTCTCTGCATTTCTCTTTGCTTCACAATTTATCAATACATACTACCAGGTAGCCGAATCACTTTCAACATAGACCCGTGATAAGGAATATTAGACCCATGAATATCACTAGCAAGCAACACTTGGCTCCCTCTGTCCCTGACTGAGACACTCGTTGTATGAGAGATGGAGTCTATGCATGCATGATACATGATTTATGGAGTCTGTGCATCCATAATAAATGGATGGTGAACTTTGATTATATTATATTATATTAATATTCAATGCATTACCCATTTTTGTGGTTTGGTATGCCTTTCCGCTAGTTGACCAATTCTTTGATCTTTGTGCTTTGCTATGCCTTTCCGATAGCTCCACTTGATCCTACCTTACTCGCCACCTTCAAATTTTTTGTTTGGAGGCATCCCTTTCACCACCTTTTACACACTCTATATCAATCTCTATTTTCCTTATTTTTTTTCTTAAAGAGTTGGACTGGATGGATCAATATGGTGATAAGATTAAGAACATCCAGATCCTTGGTTTGCATTTAGTTTACCCAGTTGTCGGAATATGTACAAGCACACTAGCAGATGCTAACACCTATTCTGACATTGGTAATGGTTGAATGGAAGGTGGTCCTGCGCAGACCAACCTCTTTATATCTATACCTTCGAAAAGGAGAAGGACAAATTTTATTATGAAAACATTATATCATCAAACCTATCCTTCCTATAGTCATTCTTTGCACTAGGGATATCTACTGTCAACCTCGACAATACTTACAGTTGAAATTAGTGCACAACGGGTAGTTAACTTGATGATACAGAACAAATCGAAAGAGTTTCCTAGTTAGTTACCCATGAGAACTCAATTCAACATCATTCCCTTGCTGGGATATTTAACAACATCTTACCTCGAACACTCGAACATATTTTTAGAGACAGACTCAGGTAGGGAAGGATTCATCAAATCT
The DNA here is from genome assembly GCA_009831015.1 of Picea engelmannii. Lineage (NCBI taxonomy): Eukaryota > Viridiplantae > Streptophyta > Pinopsida > Pinales > Pinaceae > Picea > Picea engelmannii. Next base: position 537,073 of record ML796755.1, read on the forward strand.
TTTGAAGAGGCATGGACATTGGAAGAGATGTTATTGAAAATCTGGGTACACCAACTTTTCAGCAGCTACCATAATATTAAAATACAACAACTAAAAATGAAAATTACTTATTTCATTCTGGAAATCGTAAGAACACACACAGAAAAAAAGAACAAACAAATGATTATAAAAGAAGAGGAAGAGCATTAATATTTTTTCTGAGACCTCACCTGGAAGCTAAACGGGTAGAGACTTATCGCTGGTAAAGAGAACTACCTCATTAGTTAATAGGAGCCTCTACCTTGCAGGCCACACCCTACCAAAGTTCACATAGAGAGATAGAGTTGACTTTCATTAGTCAGAAACTTTACAACAATGAAGAACGACTGGAAAAACACAAACCATACCTATGTTTGTTCAAAAATCTAGAACAATTCTCAAGCCCATAACTCAGTATGAACTATTTGCTCGAAGGTCGCGAGCCATGTAATGGGGTATGGGTGGAAAATATTTATTGGTCCAAATTGTGTTGTGACTGCGTCGTGAATACACGTAATGAGTAAAATAATGTTAGTCTACGTCTTCACCACTGAATTCAAAATCAATAACTAGCACAGCTGCTAACTCGCGGCTGAGAACGCCGAAAGGCTGTCAGTATGTTTTATACTGATTAGAGACTTGATACTTGATGAAAATAGCCACAAAGCAGTGAATTGTGCTTGCTGAGCAACCTACAAAAGTTGCGCCAACATGAATATATGCACCCGAATAATTCTATACACATGTCTGGCGATACAAGTTTCTAGAACATCTGAAATCGAAAAAAAACACAAAAGAAAACAGCACATACGCATGAAATATTAGTGATCATGGCATTACCTGTGTATCCGACCAGCTCAACCAGTAGTGTAAAATCCTGGAAAACCAGCTACAACAGCCTTAGGACTGATTATTCCCCCTTATGTCGAATCCCAATCCTGGATGGAAGCCAATCTGTAGCATGTCTTGTGGCCATACTTCTGTTAATGTTGTGGGCCGGTAATTCCAATGATGACTCCCTTCCACCCAGAATTGAGTAGCTAAGGGTAGTACAGGAGAGAGCTTCGACTGCTTTCAGGGGGATTTTGAAAAGGTTTTAAGGGGATTTGATAGAGGCAATGAACGACCGGCTCGTTGAGTATTGTAAATACATTATACTGGTTGAAATAAAACTGTGAACTAAGTGAAAGGAATTTAAAACATGCAATAATTAGTAATGAACCTCCTTGCTCCTTTGTTGATGCACACTTGCTCATTTGTTGATGCGCACTCGCAATCGTTTCATATTCTCCATGGAAATTGTGGCCAACACATCAAACGCACGCGAAGGGGAGGCTGGAGGTTGAAATGCTTCACTTCACATCCATGCGGCCATAAACATACGCACTGGTAAAAAAATGACTGCACGTAAAACTTTTTAATTGGCATCCAACACCCACGCGGCTATACCTATCCGCCCAGTCACAATAATTCAGTAAATTATGGCCAACTTAATAGATTATATCTTAATCACTGAATGTGGCAATATGGTGGTGAGCAAGTAATTTTTTAATCTTATTTAGTAAATGTGATTAATTGTGCCCATTGTCAATAGGTCTACCTTTCGACGTAATTACCATATGAGCTACCTTGGGAATCAAGAATGGTCTGCATTAGTGTTAATATTTTGATTGGGAAATGTTCGAGGATTTGAATAAGTATAGTATGACTAGTGGGGCATGTAATGTAACTTTCCTAGTTTGTCAATAATTTAAATCTAGGTCACTCGAATTATAGTTTGAGACATTACTTCGGTAAATCAACATATACCGAGCCTTGAATCATGTTTTCTTTTGTTAGGTAAGTATAAGCCTTGAAACATTGGAACTTAAAATTGGTGGTTTTTAATTAGTACATCTATTATTTACAAGCAGACAACCCAACTTTTAAATTGAGCACTAAAATTCAAGTGAGTAATGCAAATATTTCACTCGGATCATTGACAAAAAAAATACATGCAGAAAAGCAATTTTGCTTCCACAGAAGGGAACTAAGGGAACTACTGTACTTGATTGATTATGCATGGTAAAAATGTGATCTTCTAGGGATTTAAGATCAGAAGCATGATTTTAATTTGAAGAAACCCTAGAAAATGAAGGTCCTCTCCAAGGAGCTGATGAATAGCTCATTCCAGAAGTCTGGACGAAGAGATTTATGTGCGAAGTTGTCAATCAGGCTAATACACATTGCTCAATTAAGCTACTAAATAACACATTGCAACTCCCTTCTCAATCAAGCTCCTCTATCTTCTCGGCAAGGACTTGTTGTTTTGCAACTCCCCTTGTTATGTTTTCAAAATTCTTAAACAATGTCATTGCATTAGAACATTAATTTTAAGAAAAAAAAAGTTATCCACATTCTTTAATTGTATTAGTATTTTTTTTAATGATTGAGCGTTGATGGTATGTAATTGGCTTGGTTTGTGGCATTAGATTTTATGAAAATAAAAATTGAAAACTACAAATGCTATTGTAGTTAGTGTGATGTTGAATGTTGTTTCGGTTGATTGTAACTCGATTGTAGGTTTGGGTTATTGGAGGGCCCAAGTGTAAAGTTAAAGGGTTGACTTTGTGATTGAGCCCTATGATGACCCGAATCTACAATTGGGTTAAGGATGACCATTGTGGAGAGATTCTTATGGCATATATTCTCGTATAAATGATCTCACCCTATTGATCTCGTGCAAGACCTCTTCACAATAGCATTTAGACTTTTATTCGAGAAATGTTGTTGTTGGTCTTATAGTTTCTGATAATAGTTGATGTTAAGATATTGCTAATTACGTCATGTGTATAATTATGTCATGTTAGGATATTTCTAATTACATCTTCTTAAATAATAATTGATTCAAAAGCTTTGGTGACTAGAGGTTTCTCTAAGAAGTGAAAATTATGAGAGATTTAAATGAGGAAATCTAGATCTAGAGGAAGATATGCTAGTAAAGGTAGAAATCAGCATGAGTTGATCTACTAGAGGTGTCGTCAAAGAGGGAACACATAGAGTGAATGCAAAGATAAACCTTTGAAGAAGAAAGAAACAAATAAGGTGCATTTGGTTGCAAGGATTTCTTGTTGTAAACGAAGCATGCATCTCTAACTAATGCCCATGAAGAGGCATAGTTGATTGATTTAGGAGCTTGTTCCTTATAACTCGTGATAGTGATTTGTAAATTGTTATGGTTATTCCATTGGAATAGTTATATCTCTAACTAATGCCCATGAAGAGGCATGGTTGATTGATTTAGGAGCTTCGTTCCATATGACTCATAGTGGTTTGTAAATTGTTGTGGTTATTCCATTGGAATAGTTATTGGCAACAGATCTTATAATATTATGAAATATTTTATTGTGTAGTTTATTACCTTAGTTCTTAGATTTACTATTTATAGCTTAGTTCTAAAATTTATGGGAAATAACTGAAATTGAAATGAAAGAAAAAGCAAATGAACACACCATTCACAAAAATGAAGAAAATATGTGACTTGGGAAACCCAATATAGGAGAAAATCCATCCAGAAGATGATGTGTATGTTATATTATGTTTTTCTTAGTTATAAAACATGATTACAAAGAAATGGGCACTCAATATGGAGTTGCAATGACCATTGTGGCATGAATGGTTTCTATTGAATCTTCTACCTCATCTGTTATGCTTCAATACCCCACTCCTATATTCTCTTCTAAAATTTGGAACAATAACAATATAAAAAGAACGGAGCCCATTCTCTTCCTACTGGCCCATTTTTTAACATATCCAAATAGAAATTTATGGATACAGTTAGGTTTTTTCATACCTTAACCCTCAATTATTGTTAGGTTTGTTAGATACCTAATCCTTCAGATTATGGTGAATTGTAAATTTATTATCTTAGGAGAAACATGAAGAGTCATAGGCGAATAGGAAGAGTCATTCTGACCTCTTTGAAGATGAAACCAAAGGTCACTTCATATTGTAAGTGTATACCGGAACCCTTCCTTGCCTAAAATTTCTCAAAACAATGGTGTATATGAGAACCCTTCCTGGCCTAAAATTTCTCAAAACTAGTGTCTCCCATAACCTTGGTCTCAAATGTTGCAACCAATCGCTGCCAGTCCAATCACTGCAATTCATACTGCTATTGTATCACCAACCTCTGATAGTCATGTTGTATATTGGTCGGAAACCTCTACAAGTCATGTTGAATACCAGCAACCAACTGTTGCAATTCATGTTGGGGGAACAAGTCTAGTCACACTAAACATATATCATCAACCTTTGTTAGTCATGTTGGGGATTCATCACCAACCTCTGCTAGTCATGTTGGGGATTCATCATCAACCTCTGCTAGTTATGTTGAAGGTTAGTCACCAACCTCTGCTAGTCATGTTGGTCATTCATCACCAACCTATGCAAGTCATGTTGGAGATTTGCTACTAGCCTCTGCAAGTCATGCTGGGATCATGTCACCAGCCACTGCAAGTCATGTTGGGGGAATTCATATGATTGATAAGCCTCAAGGTATAAAACATAAGCCCAAGTTCCTTTGTAGGCTTTCACCTTACTCGTTTGTGCCCTGCTACTGTTGTGGTACAAGAAGCGTGGTCCTTACCTAGGTGCTCTTCAGGTTCTAAGTCATCTTTGGTTTTCCAACATTATAGTCCTTCTTTGGTTGATACAACAGTCATGATGATGCAATATTTAGTTGATCCCACTCTTCTTTTGGGGGCTGATGCGTCTCTTGACCATGTTGTCTCGCATCCTGGTCAACCAACGATTGTGTCAATGCAATATTTGGGTGACACCACTCCTATTTTTGGGGGTGATGCATCTCTTGACCTTGTTGTCTTGCATCTTGTTCAACCAATGGTAGAAGAAGTGGTCGTTCCAATGTAATCCTCAGTTGATCCCACTCTTCTCTTGGAGAGTGAAAAGTCTAAGGAAGTGACATTGTCGATACAATCTTGTGTCAATCCCACTCTTCTTTTGGAGGGTGATCCATCATTTGACCATGTCCTTAGTATTTCTAGTCTTGTACCTTCTGAACAAGGGAGCATTCTACTCTCTCCGAGTACACTCCCTCCAAGTCCAAGGGTGGTTTCCTTTGATCGCAATGATCTTGTAGGTCCTTGACTTCCTTCTTCTACACCCTTCCAGATAAGGGGCATTCTTCAATATATTGTAGATAAGGTAAACTCTGTGAGTATTTTATCCTCCTCAACTTGGAAAGCTTTGGGTTTTCCCAAGCTTGTGTAAACTATCTATGAGTTGCTGAATTTCGAAAAAAATCCTACATGAGAGCCTTGGCCTCCCCCATTATATGTTTCTTAGAACCGAGTCTTGTTTAAGATCTTTTCTGACTCTCTCAAAAAGTGAAAATATCGTCGAGTGAACTTGTCTCTTTCACACTCGTCAATTGGATTTTAAAGGACGTCTATTTCATGTAAGTTTAACCCTTTTCAGACCAAGTAGACTAATTTAGAAAAAGGAACACTCTAGTCACTAGTGGCTAGAAAAGTTCTCTACAGTATTGTTTTATATTTTTCAGGCCTAGGGGACTAAATGTAAGAAAAAGGACATTCTTTGGTGTTAAGTTGTAATTGCATCTCATTCTCTTGTTTGCAGTATTGAGGCTATTTTTGGTTCTTTCTTTCACATTATAAGCCTATCACATCAGCAATTTGCATCGTCATCCAAGAAAAACCTTGTTTATATCCTTTGCATCTTGACACCCTATACCCCAAGAGAAAACATTCCCCTGAGTGTCCATATCCTACATGCACCTCCTTTCATTGAGAATAGGTATGTTGCACTATTGGAATTAGTTTCCTTCTTGCGACACTGGTTTCCTCCTCTGTATCATAACATTCATTTGACTATGAAAAAAAAAAAAAAAGACGGGCGAAGAAAGAGTATTACCTTATGTTGGCAACAGTCGTGTCGTCTTTGAACAGAGCACAAAATTTTGAGTACACTTTTCATCAAAATTTTGGGTTTAGAATGAACTTAGGAAATTGATCTCGTTACTGAGAGTTTAATCCCTCGATTGGTTACTCTTCCAGTCCTTATGGAGAGTTTCATTGGTTCCTCCTGCATAACAAAGTTTCACCATTACTTCTGTGCTGCCAAATTCATCCATTTGTCTCATGCTCTTGTTCAAAGGATGACTATCAACTTGTGTCAACCATTTCTCAGAACTCTTGACTTTGCATGTCGTCCATACCATCGGTGTGACTCAAAGTTCAATGAATTTGTAGTCCTACCATACACCCTGGTCCTAATTTCCTTATTGGTAGATAACCTCGAACCTAGTAGTCAACATCTCCTCATTGGTCGTTGACTAGGGGGTTTCCCTTATGTTCGACAACAAGAAATATATTCACACAATGGGATTTCTGCAGTGTCTTGGATTCCATTAGCCTTATTGGTGGTTTCCTTGCCTTTGTCAGCAGTTTTCTTCATTGGCTGCTATTCAGAGGGTCTTTTTCATGCACTACTTGCATCTAGTGCATCCGGAAGATCCACATAGTGATTAGTTCGTGAACATGTTCTTCGTCTGAGTTCCTCCAAATCATCAAGATCTTACTTTATACCTTGTTTTGAATCATGAGATATGCCTTAATGCTCTCCTTTCAGCAGGTCTTCTTCCATCAACATCAACTCATCTATTATGAAAACGAGACCTAGAGTCCTATGAGTACCTAGAGGCTTGCAGTCATCAATGGAAGGTTCTCTCAGCATCGATAGTTGGGAATCCATCAATGTCTCCTGATCGATGGATTCTTTAAGTGTTCGACCTCAACAACTTTATTCACACTTGTAATAATGTACTCGGTGCCTCGATACCTACTTTCATTATCGGTAGGTTGTCTCACGTTTGTTAAGGATATAACTTAATGACCGGTAATCAAACGAAGTCTCATTGTGTTCGACCTCAATTCCATTATTCACATGATGTAGACTTGCGCCTTTGGTGGATCGTGTAGAAGACTTGAATATGTCAGTTCATAGTCGCATATTTCCTGAGTTGTTGTTATCATTCATTGAACCAGTACCTATATGACTTCAGTAATCATGGGAGATCAAATTGTACTCCATTGTATAAAAATATATTTAGATTGATTTTGAGACTGGTTTTCACTAGGCCTTGTTCATGACCATGACATCCTATGGCATGTATCTACCTTTATAATTCCTAGTCATGGCCATGAAGAGATTTTTGGTATATTTCCATCTGGATCTGCAGTGTAAGTCAAAATGGAAGACATGTGCAAAAAGTAATTACGTATTGTAATATTCTTGTGAGAAACTAGCTCATCTAGTTGGGTCTCCATTACTCCACTTCTATGAATTATAATGTATTTCGGCCATCACAGATACTCCTTTGACCTCAAACATTAGGGGCCATCTGTTATAGCAAGATTTTCCTCACCTCATGAAAACTTGCTCAGAAGGCCATTTCCATTTCCCTATGTAGACTTGAAGTCCCCTTTTGCAGTTCCCAGAGATAAAAAAATTATTTTTCCACACATACGTGCCCTAACAACTATAAGACATGCATATACACAGGTTGCACCATTACAGCCCGTGTACATTAGGTTTTGTGCTCAAAATTAAAAAATGGTGTCGGGTTTCCATGTCACATCACAGGATCCATGATCTTTAACCTTCCATATATAGGAAACATTTCGACTCGGCCCTTCAGTTCCATTTGAAGGCTATAAATTGGCCTTATCCAAGCTATGGAGAAGAAGATAAGAATTTGACTTTGAGAGAAAAGTTACTCTAGAGAAATTATTCACTTCATATTGAGTCTGCATCCCTTTGTCCTTTTAAGTCTGAACACATTTTTCAACCCCAAAGCTCTTCCCTATTTAATGGAGAACCTCATTGACTCTCTTATATGAGATTGCCTTTGGTGGAAGATTGAAGTGGTGGAGGCCCAGCTGGAAGGGACTTAGTTTCTCGGTTGTGAACGTCTCGACACGAAAGTTTGTCATTCATACACTTCTGTTGATTACATTTAAATAGAAATACTATTTTCTCATCCAATTAATGTCTTGCAAATATTTGAATTGTTATTCCATGGGCATATTTGTTATTATAATTGATGGATTATGTTATCATATGTGTTAACTTTATATATTATCACCATATTCTTGTGTATCTTGGTTTTTGAGGACAAGTTCCAGGTGTATTTCTTTGATTCGAGTGCTCAACGATGTACTTCATTGAACGTTTCGACGAGGTAAGCTCTTTATCTTGTCTTGTTAGCATATTTATTTATATAGCATACTTGAGATTCAAGTTGATTTTTGCAATCCTTTTCGTCTATTTTGGTTTACCCCATGCCATAGAGTGATTTTCCTCATAACAAGTCCCTAGATAAGAGATTTGTGGCTAACCAAGTGCATTGGAAACCATAATAAATGAATGGTATAGATTTAGGGACTGTGAGCAGTGAAGGGGGCACATTTCTTGGGTTGTGCAGGTTGTTGGGAAGAGGGAGCTAGTGGATTGGAATTGTTGTAGTAGTAGAGCCTGGGTTTTGTTTGTTGAGTGTGGAGTGTGGATACCCAAAGGACCAGATCTCCTTGTGGACTCATAGCCTCAACTCAGGGTTGGCTTAATGTTGAGATTTGGTGTAATAATGACTTTGGCTAAGTGGTTCATCCTTTGTAGGTAGCGATTTGAATTACATTTATAAATAGATAAGTGTTGTTGTTGTTTTATTTATGATTATTCCATTTTCTAAATGATATATGAATGTTGTGTTATGTGTTTTTAGGTTTACATGCATTCATGAATTTATAAATGTTGTAGGTGCATGGTTAAATCAACACATTGTTTTTTTGTAATTTTTGTGGGATTATTGCCCGTTGGTTCCTTTTATATATATGGTGCATATTTAAATTCATATTTAGAAAGCAAGGTCATTTTCCACAGTGACGAGACTCAACATGGGTGTTGGGTACATTGCATTTGCATGTGCATATAATTATACATAACTTTCTCACGATAATGGAGGTACATTTTCTTCTAGTCTCTCTGTGGCATACCAGATTTGGGAACATCAATTATGATAGTCTTTGTGTGTTGAAGAAAAATGTGGTTTTGGTCTACCTACGATTCCAAGAAATTTGCATTAATGTGAGCCTTGTATCCTTGGAAAACACAACCAACATCATTTTCATGATTCCACTTTGAGAGGACATATAAATATAGATTCAATACACTCTTATTTGTGTGGACCCATGCCTATTCCATATTCCTTTGGTAATAAATAAATCATAACTTTTATTGATGACTACACTAGGATGTATTGGGTTCATTTGTTGAAACATAATTCTGAAGTATTTGAACCAATTTTCATCTATGGATTGAAAATGTAGTTCAATCTCGTATTGGCACTCTTCATACTGATAATCGAAGGGAGTACACTTCAAATGAGTTTGAAATCTATCTTCACCATGATGGGATTGAGCATCCAACCTCTATTTCATACAATCCTCAACATAATGGTGTAACAAAAAGAATGAACATGACACTCTTGAATATGGTACGTTCAACATTATTTTTCAAGAATGTGAAGTTTTGGGCTGATGCATTTTTATGTGCAATATATGTGAGAAGCAAGAGTACAACACATGCTCTTGGGAACAAGAATCCTTATGAAATGTGAAATGGCCAAATTCCTTTAGTGATACACCTCGATTTGTTTGGTTCCACTTGCTATTCCCTAATTCCTAAGGATCAAAGAAATAAGCTTGGTGCAAGAAAGTGCATATTCTTGGGGTACTCAAATACCACTAAGGAATGGCGTGTTTACGACTAGGTAAAAAATAAGTTCATTCTTTCAAGAGATGTGATTTTTCTTGAATCCACCAAGAGTTGATTATTTATATAGAATACTTGATATTAGAGTTGATTTGTGCAGTCATTTCCTTATGTTGTGATTTACCCCATGCCATAGAGTGATTTTCCTCGTAACAGAATTGGTGACCATATTAGTGATTCAATCTTCTTTTGGGGGTTTGGACTATTTTTATCCTTTGATTTCTCTTGTTTAGCTGGAGTTTCTTGTCATTTGATTACTTGATAGACTTTTTTCATTTTGAATCTAAGTTTCTTGTCATTATCCTTAACTTGGCAGTGTTTCAATACATATACGTGGTTTTTTCCCTCACAGCCTCGTACATACACAAGCTTTCATAATGTAGGAAGCATATATACATGGGTTTCTTCTAAACAGTCACATACATCATCCTTGTTTTCTTGATTGTTGAGTTTGATGTTTGTTGGGTAAGTTTTGATGGTTGTTGAGTCTTCTTAGGTCTCTGTTATGAATGTTAAGTGCCTGCATAGTGATAGGAAACATTTCTTTGGTTGAAATTTCGGGTGTTTTCTCTTTATCATCATCATTTTCATTGATTTTCCTTGCATCCTGGGTTGGGTGTTTGCTTCTTGATATTCTACTTGATTTGTCTCAGTTTACATACAATAGGGTCTTTATATCAAGTTGTTGTTCAGTCCTTGAATTTCATTCTTTTATATTGAAAATACAAAAAAAAAATACATTTTGCGTCATTGGCATTTGATCTTTTGGGTTCTTGTCATCAATATTAGTACATATATGGAAAGATTGCATATTATTTGAAATTGCATAATTGAATTGAAAGATGTAATTAGAAAAGATTATCATTTATTGGGAATTGAAGTTAGGACTTTGCATTTTATTCATATTCATTTATTTTACTTGTTGAGTTGTAACATCGTCATTTTCATGATCACACCTTTTGAGTAAGAAAATCCACTAAAAGTAACATTGATAAACTTAAAATTGATTAGAAATGATTTTATTTTTCAGGGGGCACAAAATAGCTTAAGATTTAGAGCCTTGGAATATGATTTTGTTAATAAGCTTCCCCAAGGTTATTAAACTCAACGTATGTGTCTGACTAAGGGAGTGGTGAAATCCATTGTATAATTGGTGACGTCAGGAGGCTCCCCTCACACTGGAGTTAAGCATGAGGTCACGTGAAGTTGGTTGAAGAGATATCCCTTCAATACCTTCTTACTGTCATAGATAGTTCTAGGGATCTATTCATATATGGGGGTCTTTATAGTACCTTTGCCTATGTAAGAGGCAGTGCTTTCAAGATTTCAGGCTTTGCTACCCTGCCCATACGATGGACCTGACTTATGAATATTTGTCTGCGCTTTGGTTGTATCGTGGTGGCCTAGTTGCTTGACATAGGTAGCCACATCGGTTACTTGTAGGGGTTATTTTATAGGAACCTTGGGTCAGATAAGGGTCGAACAACACATAACCTTTATGGAGAATTACCTCTCCGGGGGGATCTAAATGATTGGTTGTTAAGCCCATGAGGGCCCTTATAAGTGATTATGATACCTCTAATCTTTAGCAGGGAGTCTCATTCCTCTCTTGGTTGAGGAATACCTACTTTAGTCAGGGAGGCCCCTTTTCAACCACTATATCATGTTTGTGTGCATTGACCTTTTTTCTTTACTTTGGTGTTCTCTATGATTATTAGTTGGCCTTAGGATTTTGTATTGCGTCATTATTTTTCATTGATATGGTTAGTGGAGCCCCCGTGACTCCCTCAGGTAGCGCTACCCATCCCATGGTCTTTTCTCATTCCATGGGGACGAATCCTTTTGTATTTCTGAGTGGTACACCAAATCATGATACTCAACCAATACCTTGGGCCTCTAATCATTTTTCTCATGGTATGCCAGACATGTCTTCTCATTTTCCATCCTTTGTCTCGTCGTCTTGTGTGAATCCTAGTTTTGGGTCTGGGGGCATGATGCTTCCTTATTCTCCCTTTTCATTTGGTGGGAGTCATATACCTCAACCAACTCTTATGATAGGAAGTTGGAATATTCCTTCCTATGGGTCCAATCCTAGCTTCATTTTTCCAGGAGTAAGTGCTCAAATGGGTGATCATTCTACTTATTATGACATGTCCATCTATCCTTCTATTTCTATGCCAGTTCCTATGAAATATTTTTAAATGGATGACCTATGTCTATCCTTTGGTGTTTCATCCCAGGGGAGTCAGTTTTATAGTATGGACAACCCCCTTAACGAATTTCCTTCATCTAGGGGAAAAATATATCCTCACATGACTAACCCTTGTCATGTTTCTTTCTTTTCACAAGAAGATTCCTTGGTGTCGATGCCCTTACACCCCTCTATGAACTAGTTTGGATGAGGATACTATCCTGTCAGACAAGGCCATGGTGTATACTAGAACCCTTCTTGGCCTACAATTTCTCAAAAACGGTGTTTCCCAGAACCTTGGTCTCAAATGTCATAACCAACCACCGCCAGTCGAGTCACTGCAAGTCATACTTGCATTATATTACCAACCTATGCTAGTCATGTTGTATATTGATCGAAAACCTCTGCAAGTCATGTTGATTACTAGCAACTAGCTGCTACAAGTGATGTTGGGGGAGCAAGTCTAGTCACTGCCAGTCACACTGCGCATACATCACCAACCTTTGCTAGTCATGTTGGGGATTCATCACCAAGCTCTTCTAGTCATGTTGGGGATTCATCATCAACCTTTGCTAGTCATGTTGAAGGTTAGTCACCAACCTCTTCTAGTCATGTTGGGAATTCATCACCAATATTTGCAAGTCATGTTGGATATTTTTTACCAGCCTCTGCAAGTCATGTTGGGCGCATGTCACCAACTACTGCAAGTCATGTTGGGGGAATTCATACGATTGAGAAGCCTAGATGTATAATATGTAATCCCAAGTTCTTGTGTAGGCTTTACAAAGGATATCACCTTAATCGTGTGTGCCCTGCTACTATTGTGGTACAAGAAGTGTGGTCCTTTCCTGGGGCCCTTCGGGTTCTAAGTCGTCTTTGGTTTTGCAACATTCAAGTCCTTGTTTGGTTGATATAGTGGTCATGTCGATGCCATCTTTGATTGATCCCACTCTTATTTTGGGGGGTGATGCATCTCTTGACCATGTTGTCTCGCATCATGTTCAACCAGTGGTCATGTCGATGCAACCTTCGGCTGACACCACTCCTATTTTTGGGGGTGATGTGTCTCTTGACCTTGTTGTATTGCATCCTATTCAACCAATGGTTGAAGAAGTGGTCATTTTGATGCAATATTAAGTTGTTCCCACTCTTCTCTTGGAGAATGAAAAGTCTAATAAAGTGACATTGTCGATGCAATCTTTGGTTAATCCCACTATTCTTTTGGAGGGTGATGTGTCCTTCAACCATTTCCTTAGCATTTCTAGTCCTGTACCTTCTAAACAAGGGAGCATTCTACTCTCTCCGAGTACACTCCCTCTAAGTCCTAGGGTCGTTTCCTTTGACTGTAATGATCTTGTATATCCTTTACTTCCTTATTCTACACCCTTCTAGATAAGGGGCATTCTTCGATATATTGTAAATAAGGTAACCTCTCCGAGTATTTTATCCTCCTCGACTTGGAAATATTTGGGTTTTCCCAAGCTTGTGTCAGCGATCTGTGAATTTTGATAGAATTGCTGCATGGGAGCCTTGGCCTCTCCCAGTATATTTTTCTTAGAATAACATCCTCCGAGTCTTGTTTAATCTCTTTTCTAATTCTCTCAAAAAGTGAAAAGATTTTCGAGTGAACTTGTCTCTTTCACACTCGTTTATTCGATTTGAAAAGATGTCTATTTGGTGTAAGTTTAAACCTTTTTCATACCAAGTAGACTAATTTTGAAAAAGGAGCACTCTAGTCACTAGTGGCTAGAAAAGTTCTCCTGGGTATTGTTTTATATTTTTTCGGGCCTCGGGGACTAATGTATGAAAAAGGACATTGTTTGGCATTAAGTTGTAATTGCATATCATTCTCTTTCTTGCAGTATTGAGCCTATTATTGGTTCTCGTTTCTGCATTATAAGCCTATCACCTCAGCAGTTTGCATCATCAGCTAAGCAGAGCCTTTTTTATATCCTTTAGAGCTTGACACCTTATACCCCAAGAGAAAACATTCCTCCGAGTGTCCATATCCTTCATGCACCTCCTTGAATTGAGCATAGGTATGTTCCACTGTGGGAAATAGTTTCTTTCTCATGACACTCGTTTCCTCCTCTATATCATAGCATTCATTTGACTATGAAAAAGCCGAAATGACAAGCAAAAAAAGAGTATTACCTTATGTTGGAAGTAGTTGTTTCTCCTTTGAACAAAGCACAAACTTTTCAATTCACTTGTCATCAAAATCTTAGGTTTAGCATGACTTTAGGAAGTTGATCTTGTTACTGAGAAATTACTCCCCCGACTCCTTACTCTTCCATTCCCTATGGAGACTTTGATTGGTGCCTCCTGCATCACAAAGTTTCACCATTGAGTCTATGTTTCTAGTTTCATCCATATGTCTCATGCTCTCATTCAAAGCATGTCTATCAACTTGTGTCGAAAATTTCACAGAACTCTTGAATTTGCATGTCGACCAAACCCTCAGTGTGCCTTAGAGTTACATGAAGTTGTAGTCCTATTGTGCACCCTGGTCCTACTTTCCTTATGGGTAGGTAACCTTGAACCCAGTAATCAACATCTCCTCATTGGTCGCTGACTGGGGGGTTTCCCTTATGTTCAACAGCAAGAAATATATTCACACATTGGGATTGGTGCAGTGTCTTGGATTCCATTAGCCTTATTGGTGGTTTCCTCTCCTTTGTCGAAATTTTTCCTCATTGGTTGTTATTTAGGGGGTCTTTTTTGTGCACTAATTGCATCTGGTGCATGCAGAAGACACACATAGTCATTGGTTTGTGAACATGTTCTTCATTTGAATTCATCCAAATCATAAAGCTCATGCTTTATACCTCATGTTTAATGATGAGAGATTCCTTAATTATGTCCTTTAAGTGGGTCTCCTTTCATAGAATTCATCCCATCTATTATGGAAACAAGACCTAGAGTCCTATGAGTACCTAGAGTCTTGCAGTCACTAGTGGCAGGTTCTCTCACCATCAACAGTTGGGAATTCAACAATGTCTCATGATCGATGTATTCTTGAAGTGTTCAACCTCAAAACATTTATTCACACTTGTAAGAATGTATTCAATGCCTTGCTACCTACTTTCATTATCGGTAGGTTGTGTCACATTTGTTAACAGTATACCTTAATGACTGGTAATCAAACGAAGTCTCATTATGTTCGACCCCAAATCCTTTATTCACATGATGTATACTTGCACCTTTGGTAGATCGTGTATAAGACTTGAAGATGTTAGTTCATAGTTGCAGCTTTCCTAAGTTATTTCTATCATTCATTGGAACAATACCTATATGAATTCAGTGATCATTGGAGATCAGATTGTACTCCATTGTATACAAATATCTTTAGATTGATTTTTAGACTGGTTTTCACTGGGCCTTGTTCATGACTATGACAGCCTATGGCTTGTATCTACTTTTGTATTTCCTATTCATGGCCATGAACAATTTTTTGGTATATTTCCACATGGATCTACAGTGTAATTCAAATTGGCATCCATGTGCAAAAATTCATTATGGATTGTAATATTCTTATGAGCAACTAGTTCATCCAGTTGGGTGTCCATTACTCCACTTCTGGGAATTATAGTGTATTTCGGCCATCGCAGATAGTCCTCTGACCTCACACATTATGGGGCATCTGTTATAGCAATTTTTCCTCACCTCATGCAAACTTGCTCAGAAGGCCATTTCCATTTCCCTATGCAGACTTGAAGTCCCCTTTTGCAGTTCCTAGAACTAAAAAACATATTTTTCCACACATACATGCACTAATAGCTATACATGATCTGTATATGCAGGTTGCACCATTACATCCCGCGTACATCGGGTTTTATGCTCAAAATTAAAAAATGGTGTCAGGTTTCCATGTCACGTCACCAGATTCATGATCCTTAAACTTCCATATAATGGAAACGTTCTGAATTGATCCTTCAGTTCCATTTGAAGGCTATAAATGGCCCTTATCCAAGCTACAGAGAAGAGGAGAAGAATTCAACTTTGAGAGAAAAGATACTCTAGAGAAATTATTCACTTCATATTGAGTCTGAATCCCTTCGTTCTTTTAAGTCTGAACACATTGCTTGTCCCCCAAGCTCTTCCATATTTAATGGAGAACCTCATTGACTCTCTTATTTGAGATTACCTTTGGTGGAAGATTAAAGTGGTGGAGGCCCATCTGGAAGGGACATAGTTTCTTGGTTCTGAATGTGCCGACTTGGAAGTTTGTCATTCATACACTTATGTTGACTACATTTTAACATAAATACTCCTTTCTCATCCAATTAATGTCTTTCAAATATTTGAATTGTTATTCCATGGTCATATTTGTTATTAATATTATTGGATTATGTTATTATATGTGCTAATTTTATATATTATAACCATATTCTTGTGTATCCTAGTTGTTGAGGACAAGTTGCAGGTGTATTTCTTTGACTCGAGTGCTCAACGGTGGACTTCATCGAACGTTGGGATGAGGTAAGCTCTGTATCTTGTCTTTTTATCATATTTCTTTATATAGCATACTTGATATTAAAGTTGATTTTTGCAGTCATTTTCGTTTGTTGTTCTTTATCCCATGCCATAGAGTGCTTCTCCTTGTAACAAGTCCCTAGATAAGAGATTTGTGGCTAACCAAGTGCAGTGGAACCCATAATAAATGAATGGTATAGCTTGAAAGATTGTGAGTAGTGAAGGGGGTACATTCCTTGGGTTGTGCAGATTGTGGGCAAGAGAGAGCTAGTGGATTGGAATTGTTGTAGGAGTAGAGCCTGGGTTTGGGTTGTTGAGTGTGGAGAGTGGATACCCAAAGGAACAGATCTCCTTTTGGACTCATAGCCTCAACTCAGGGTTGGCCTCATGTTGAGATTTGGTGTAATAGTGATTATGGCTGAGAGGGAGGTTCATCCTTTGTAGGTAGCTAGTTGACTTACATTTATAAATAGATAAGTGTTCTTGTTGTGTTATTTATTATTATTCCATTTAATGTTGTGTTATGTGTTGTTAGGTTTGCATGCATTCATGAATTTATAAATGTTGTAGATGCATGGATAAATCAACACATTGTTTTTTTTGTAATTTTTGTGGGCTTCCTGCCCCTTGGCTCCTTTTATATGTATGGTGCATATTTAAATTCATATTTAGAAAGTAAAATCATTTTCCACAGTGATGAGACTCAACAAGGGTGTCGGGTACATTGCATCTGCATGTGCATATAATTATACATACCTTTATCACCATAATGGAGGTACAATGTCTTCTAGTATCTTTGTGGCATACCATATTTGGGAACATCAATTATAATAGTCTTTGTGTGTTGAAGAAAAATGGTGTTTTTGGTCAACTCACCATTCCAAGAAACTTGCATTAATGTGAGCCTTTTATCTTTGGAAAACACAACCAACATACTTTTCATGATTCCACTTTGAGAGCACATATAAAGCTAGATTCAATACACTCTTGTTTTTGTGGCCCCATGCCTATTCCATATTTATTTTGTAATAAATATATCATCACTTTTATTGATGACTACACCAGGATGTATTGGGTGTATTTGTTGAAACAAAAATCTCAAGAATTTGAACAAATTTTCATCTATGGATTGAAAATGTAGCTCAATATCATATTGGCACTCTTCATACTAATAATCAAAGGGACTACAATTAAAATGACTTTGAAATCTATATTCGCCAACATGGGATCGAGCATCAAACCTCTATTCCATATGATCCTCAACATAATGGTGTAAGAGAAAGAATGAAAATGACACTTTTGAATATGGTACGTTAAACATTGTTTTTCAAGAATGTGAAGTTATGTTTTGGGCTGATGCCATTCTATGTGCAATATATGTGAGAAACAAGAGTACATCTCATGCTCTTGGAAATAATAATCCTTATGAAATGTGAAATAGCCACATTCCTTCGCTGATGCATCTCAATTTTTTTGGTTCCACTTGCTATTCCTTAATTCCTAAGGATCAAATAAAACATATTGGTGCAAGAAAGTGCATATTCTTGGGGTACTCAAATACCACAAAGGAATGTCATCTTTATGATGAGGTAAAAAATAAGTTCATTCTTTCAAGATATGTAATTTTTCTTGAATCCACAAAGAATGAGAAGACTATTGAGCGACAACTTGATCATCTGGATAATTTCACCCATGTAAATATATATCATGAGTTTGATGATGAGATTCCTCATATTGAAAGGGGGGTCCCTATATTGGATGAATATCTAGAATATCCTTTTGAAATTCCATGTCCCCCTCAAGAATAATATCTAGTCTCTTCATCAGAATAAAGAGTTCAATTAGATGATGTGATTGAGAGGATTGAAAGGATAAACCTTTATGGGAATGTAACATCATCTTAGTCAGTGGAGAAAACTAGACCATAGGAGAAAATTCCACCAAAGTGGCTCGTAAAGACACTTGAAAGTGTTCATGTTGGTGAAGTTGGAAAAATATCAACCAAAATTTCTACATGACAAGATGGAGGTGATGTAGATAATTCAGATTTTGGTGATGTAGAAAATTCAGATTTAGGTGATGTAAATGAAATAAATGTGTCATTTGATTGTGAATTGAATTTATCTACTAACATTAAACCAACTTCCTTTGAAGAAGTTGCTTATCATGATGAGTGGAAAGAAGTTAGGTTGGAGTATGATTCTCTCATCAAGAATACCAATTGGATGAAGATGGGTCTACAAGAACAAGTACAAATAAGATAGTTCACTGACAAGCATAAGGAGAGGCTTATGGAGAAAGGATATGCACATAAAGAAGGCATAGACTAGTAGGAGACTTTTTCCCCCATAGAAAACGAGTACAATAATAAAAAAGAGTAAAATAATAAATCTATGAATGAAGACCATTGATTACAAATAATACAATCACACTTTCATAAGACGTTTCTTTTGGCAAGAAAAAACTTGTTCTAAAGATCTAGTGTTCATAGATGTAAATTTTCCCAATAATGCCAAAAGTACAATCTACTTATGTAGCTCTTTTCTATAATGTTCATCTAGCAATCATGGAGGCATGATCAATTCAAAATGTAGGTTGCGTGCACTCACAAATCATCTGTGCATACACATCAGTTTTCTGTGCAGAAGGCATGTCACAGATGAAATAAAGTGTGTATGAGAATCAAATTTCTATTGTTCGTAATGGAGACTAGAAATATACCACATGCATTTTGAGTCAAAATAATACGAGAGGTCGAGGGGCAGATGATGGATGAGATGGAAATTTATTTAAGACTACCATGCCCCAAAGAGGTTATGTGGGTTGCATTAAGAAAACAAAAGCATGCAGAAATGGCGATCATTAGAGTGAATGGAGCAAAGGAGAAAAGGAGAAAGTCCTAGAGTAGAAGAAAGAGAAGAAGGAAAAAAGAACATAAGATAAAGTATGGAGAGAGACAAGAAGGAAGGTTTTTGGATAGTTTTGTGTGAGTCTCTATGTAGAGTATGTAATGGAGTCTGTTGAGTAGGGTAGATTATGAATAGAGATCACATGGCACATTGTAATGAAATAACTATAGAATGGATACGAGCATAGAGCGTTATTCCCTTTACAATGTGGATTAGTATGAATAGAGATCACATGGCACATTGTTATGAAATAACTATAGAATGGATCAGAGCAGAGAGTGTTATTCCCTTACAAAGTGGATCTCTTGATGTACACATTCTTTTGTTTAATGGGATAAACATAAAGATGTAATTCTCTCTATCACTTAATGTGTCTATTATGATATTAATGTATTATTTTATTAATAGGTTATGCAGTTAGCTTGTTAATGGAATATGATTGAATGAATGAATGTTGGCCTAAGTGGTTTCCTTATATTTTCTATCTCTTCATCTCCAACACAATACCACATCCTTTCTTTGATTTTCATGATGTCTTGGGTGAAACCTTCTTCGATCAATTATTGAAGATTGATCTGTTGACACCTTAATGTTTTGTTGGTCAACTCTCAATTAATAAATTAAAGTGATTTTTCCCATGGCGTTGAAAACATGGCACATTGTTAAATACCATGTTTTCAAATGGTACAAGAATAACACACAATGTTTATGTGCATATTTATTTCTGGAAGAACAACGTAAGAACAAAATCGACAACGCCAACTTCCTTAATGCTTTTTTTGTCATCGAAATTCAATTTCAATCCCCGTGTAGGAGAGACGAGCACAAATTCTTTGTCTTCTGGAATTTGAGTGGCAGCGAAAGACCAAAGTACCTACAATATTCAACCATGTAAAATGTTGAAATTAGCACACAAATAATGCATGACAACAAAAACACTCGACCATTGAAATATACGTTAAAAAAGGGAAAACCTGAATGG
This sequence comes from Picea engelmannii, assembly GCA_009831015.1. Taxonomy (NCBI): domain Eukaryota; kingdom Viridiplantae; phylum Streptophyta; class Pinopsida; order Pinales; family Pinaceae; genus Picea; species Picea engelmannii. The sequence goes on from ML796755.1 coordinate 557,501, forward strand.
GGTCTGTAGTAAGGAATTGTCTTTGAATCCTCCTCCCATAAGAAAGATGAATTACTATGTTCACAACTCCAAGCGTGTCTCTAGCAGGATCTCGTGGCAAAGATGGATATTCGTTCCTCCCAACTTCTTGAGGCACAACAAAAGAGGGATTTTCACTATCTTCCAAATGCGTCACAGACTCCTTCTTCGTGTAGGGATGCAAAATCTAAGAAGATTACCAATGGAACTAACTGTAAATCATATTGTCTTTGAAGTAATTGTTTTTAAATATGATAAAATATAATCTTGAGAGGACTATGTTAAATGCAAGAGTATTATCCATGACAGATCAACAGACTTAATGATAAATTGCGAAGCAAGAAATGCAGAGAGAAAGAATATAATAGAAAACAGTATATTAGAATATATAAAGAAGAGTACAATGAGAAGTAAGTCTGAAGAAGTTACAATGCAATGGGAAATAGCCGAGCTAAATAGGCTCAAGAAAATCAAGAATAGAAAGTACAGTTGGCCATGACAACTGGCAATGTAGAGTCAGACTGTTGAGGTTACATTATATTTAACACTCCCTCTTAAACTCAACAGTTACAAACATCAGCACTGATTATGCCTAAGTGTTGTCTCTGAAAATCAAAAATTGACTTTCCTAGTGTCTTTGTAAAGATATCAACAAGATGATCTCAAGAACCACAGAATTGTAGTGCAATATCACCATTATTGACTAGCTCGCGTATGAAATGAAAATGAGTGTCAATGTGTTTGCTTTTCTTGTGAAACACATGATTTTTAGATAAAGCAATTGCTAAAGTATTATCATAAAAAATAGGAGTTGGATACTTTTCTGTATGTGACATATCTTTCAATATTCTTCTCAGCCACATAGCTTCACAAGAAGCTGAGGTAGCAGTGACATACTCTGCCTCTGCAGAAGATATTGAAAAAACTGGCTGCTTCTTTGATTCCCATGAGATTAGATTTGTGCCCAGTTGAAAAACATGTCCAGATGTGCTTTTCCTGTCATCTAGGCTGCCTGCAAAATCACTGTCTGTGTAACCAAAAAGTTGATTACTATCAGATTTAGTGTACCATAAGCCGAAATTGAGATTTCCTGCAACATATCTCAGAATTCGTTTCGCCATTTTCCAATGAGAATCTTTGGGGGATTCCATGAATCTGGAAACAAGGCTGGTTGCATACATAATGTCAGGCCTAGTTGCTGTAAGATACAACAAACTGCCTACTAAACTTTTGTACAGGGTAGAGTCCACTGTAGGACCTTCATCATTCTTTCTCAATTTTGTGCCTAGTGGTATGGGGGTGTCTGCTGGATTGCATTCTTCCATGCGAAATTTTTTGAGGATGTCTGCTGCATACTTTTGCTGATAGACAAAAATGCCTTTGGTTGATTGATGAACCTCAATCCCTTAAAAATATTTCATTATGCCAAGATCTGTCATCTCAAACTCAGATTGCATGGCATGTTTAAAATCTGTTAACTCGAGATTTCTTGTATAGATCATGTCATCAACATATAAACATATAATCAAAATTTTACCGTGTTGATCTGTTTTGGTGTAAAGAGTTGGCTCATTTTGGCTTCTACTGAAACCACTTTTGATCAGATAAGTGTCAATTTTGCTGTACCAAGCTCTTAGAGCTTGCTTTAAGCCATACAAGGCTTTCTTCAACCAATATACTTTGGTTGGGTGCTCTTGGACTTCAAATCCAGGTGGCTGATCGACATAAACTTCTTCTTCTAAAAGACCATTCAGGAATGTTGACTTGACATCCATCTGGTATACTTTCCATTTGTGATGGGCTGCTATGGCCAATAGAGTCCTTATAGTGTCTAATCTTGCTACTGGAGCAAAAGTTTCACCATAATCAGTACCTGGTTGTTGTGAGAATCCTTTGGCAACAAGTCTTGCCTTCTGTTTTTCGATCTGCCCTTTTTCATTGAGTTTAGTTTTGTAAACCCACTTGACACCAATACTCTTCTTGTGAGTTGGAAAATCAACAAGATCCCATGTCTTGTTCTTCTCAATGGAGTCAATTTCTTGGTTCATGGCTTGAAC
>ML796756.1:22197-53728 GCA_009831015.1 Picea engelmannii
GGACATCTTTATCCTATTCATACAGAAGAACAAGATCACCTTCGGAGAAAACACGAGGCTTGACATGTTTGTCATATTGTGCCTTAACGCGTTTCTTTTGGGCTTCTATTACTAAAGTGGCATCACGTCGGGTCTCGTCTAATTGCATCAAATATAACAAACGTTGGCAAAGGTATTGGGTAAGAGCTCAACAGCTAGTTTCAAAGAAGGTATTTCACATTCTATTGGCAGAATGGCTTCCATGCCATAAACTAATCTAAAGGGTGTAAATCCCGTAGCGGATTTAACAGATGTCCGATATGCCCACAATGCCGAAAACAACATCATGTGCCAGCTGGTTTTATGTATTCCTATCATCCATCAAATCATAGTTATGAGAACCTTATTGATTGCTTCGACCTGGCCATTAGCCTGCAGATAATAGGGTGTTGAGCTATCATGACGAAGGCCCAACTTCTCTGTAAGTTTTGACATCATATAATTCCTAAAATGACTATCGTGATCGGTAACGATAGCTTGAGGGACACCAAAATGAGTGATGACATGGTTGAAAAGAAATAACGCTGCAGTCTTCCCAGTATTATCGAATGTCGGCATTGCCTCGGCCCACTTTGTAAAATAATCAACAACTACAATAATATAACCATGCCCCCCGGCCGAGTGAGGGTGACATGTCATGAAATCAATGCCCCATTTAGAAAAAGGACCTAATGAGACTACAGGATGAAGGGGAGCAGGATGCGACCGAATCTTCTGTTGATAGGTCTGGCAGGCATGACACTTCTGAACAACAGTAATGCAGTCATTGAACAAAGAAGGCCAAAAGTATCCTGCACGTAAGATCTTCTGGGCAGTAGCATACCCAGACATATGACCGCCACATGCTCCTGAATGGCAGTCATTCAAATCTTTCTCAGCTTCGCCAAAATTCAAACAACGCCGAAAGATAGAGTCAATGCCTCGACGGTAAAGAGTATCACCGAGGATAATGTACTGGCGAGCCTGATAATGTATACGACGTCGTTCATTACTGGACAAAGCAGGCCGAAAAGTTTGAGTTTGGAGATATATAATGATATCTCCATACCAAATATCATCAATAGAGATAAGGAAAAGTGATTCGTAAGGTAGTGAATCAACTGCTACATTTTCCGTGGCAGAGTGGGGGAAATCACAAATTAACTCAGAAAAAACTAAGGATTTCTTCGACGTGGCGCGATCGAATTCCAAGTCGAACTCCTCGAGAATAACAATCCACTTGGAGTACTTTCCCCCCAGCAATTGATGTGTCAATATATGTTGCATGGGGTTACAATGTGAAATCACCGTAGTTTTTCTGGAGAGAATATAATGACGAAAATGTTGTACTGCTTGAACAACAGCCAAAGCCAGTTTCTCAACATGTTGGTACTTGACTTCCGTTGATGATAAACTTCTACTCAAATAATAGATAACATGTTCATCGTGGTTATCATCCTCTTGAACGAGGACCATGCCGATAGTATACTCGGAAGAAGCCAGATAAAGAAAGTAATCTCGACTATAATCAGGAGGGAAAAGAAGAGGAGCTTTTGTGAGGGACAACTTTAAAGCTTCGAAATAATTGTTGGAAATTTTATCCCAAACAAACTCTGAATCTTTCTTTAAAAGACATGTGAAACCACGAGTAATCTCGGCGTAATTCGGGATGAAACGACGAAGAAAGTTTAATTTCCCCTGCAAAATTTGTAACTGGCGCAGTGAAAAAGGAGGAGGGAGATTAAGAATCGCCTCAACCTTAATAGGATCTACCCGGATCCCTTGACGTGAAACAATGAAACCGAGAAGACGGCCGGACTCTACACAAAAGATGCACTTATAAGGGTTTAGACGAATGCGATAGAACCGACAACGGACGAAAATTGCTCGGAGATGAGTAGGGTGATCGACTCGGCATAAAGAATGAGCTGGAAAATCGTCCAAATAAGGTTGAACGATATGCTTTATATCGTGAAACGCATAAGACATAGCACGTTGAAACGTTGCACCCGCGTTCTTAAGACCGAAGGGAAGTTTTCTATAGGCGAAAGTACCCCAAGGACAAATAAAAGCTGTTTTATGTTGGTCCTCAGGAGCGATGTTAATTTGATTATAGCCGGAAAATCCATCCATGAGGGAAAAGATTTCACTACCGCCACAGTCATCGACGATCTGATCGACAAAAGGGGTCGGAAAGTTGTCCTTCGGACAGGCTTTGTTAATATCCCGATAATCGACACAAACACGTATACTACCACCTTTCTTGTCAATCGGTACAGGGTTGGAAACCCATTCTGTCAGAGCCACGGGGTAAATAAAACCGGCTTTGAGAAGTTTTTCAACTTCGAGCTTAATGGCTGCCGTTTTACGTGGATGGACAGGACGGAGGCACTGCCATATTGGTTTAACTCCAGGGTACGTTTTTATCTCATGCACAACGATAGACAGGTCGATACCTGGCATCTCTTCGTAACTCCAGGCAAAAATATCACGAAATTCCTTGAACAAAGCAGTATAGGTAATAATTTCCTCTGGAGAACACGAAGCTCCAATGTGAACATTTTCAACTATCCCAGGTTTAACTGAAATATCAATGGGTATCGTGGGAGAAATATTACTGAGGTTCCCTTCCGCAAACACATCACGTGTAGATCCGGGAACGGTCATTATGACAACAACGGTCGACGGAGTCGAAATCCGTCGGTAATTCTCGAGAGTGTGTTGTTCTAGAAACAGTATGGAACGATGATGCCCATCATCCCATGGTGCATCAGCCATGACGGACATGATCATCTCGTCAGTGGGAAATATAACATGGAAAGGATCAGGAGACAACTCCTCCAGAGAGGGCGTAGAAGGCGTTGCCGATTGAATCGCATGATAAGAAGACTCAACCGGGCTTAACGGCATGACGTTGCCGAAACGAGAATGATCTCCGGGATCAGGGACTATCCAAGGGTCAAAAGACACAGGAAGTTCATGAGGTACGACGAAGATCATATTAATCAAAGCAACTGACGGGTGTAGAATATCGGGTGGTGGTGGTATGGGAAAAGTACCCATTAACGAAGAGTCTTTTAAAAGACCGACTCCAACATTCTCGTAACCCGATGGGGTTTTAGCTATAAACGACACATTTCCAGTGTGAGTATCGGAATTAAAGAGGGCAAGTTGATCAACTGTAACAACTTTTCCCTGGTGAGGAAATCGTATGACACGGAAAAGTGTTGACACAACAGCGCGCATGGAATCTACCCAGCTACGACCAAGAAGAAGATTATAATTTAAGGGAGCATCGAAAACTTCCACTTCAACTTGGACGGTCTTACCTTCTAGAGTGACAGGAAACGAGGAAAGAACGTCGTAAGGATTAAAACCAGAGCCATTAAAGGCTTTCAAATTATTTTGTGATTCCGTTAACGGAGGAGAGCCAATGGATTTCCAACAAGTAAGAGACATTACACACGTAGAGGCCCCCTCATCAACCACCGTCCGACAAATGTTCTTGTCGGCAACAACAACTTGTATCTGAAAAGAAAGTTGAGGAGGTAACCTTGGAACATGGTTGTCCAAGTCAAAGACTATTAAATTTGAATCTGTAGGATCAATTCCACCTATAGATTTCAACAGAGCCCTTCGTTGCGCAGGACAAGACTGAAGGACTTCAAGGGCAGACATCACTGAAGGTGCTTGGGCTAGATCTTCTACAATACTGTAGTTCTGGGCCACACGAGCATGAGGATTGAAAGCCGACTTGCGAACAACACCTTTAGGGGGTCGTAGGACGATATCAAGACTCGGTCGTTCGAGATGAAGAGGACCGTTCATAGGTGGATTCGGTGGAGAGGCTTGTACCAGATCAGGAGGTAAATCGTCAACCTTATCCTTAGAAGAAGTATAGTCTTTAGCTCTAGTTGCAATTGCAACGTCATTCTTCTTAGAATCACCGGTGCACATCAAAACATATGATGTCGTGGAAGTAGAGGGTTGGTCGTGGATGACCAATGAGGCTTGTTGCTGAGACGGGAAGGGTTGAGACAAGAAAGCCGGTGTAGGTGGTTTTGGTGTTCCTTGAAGGAACTTAGAAACTTCGGCACGTCGAGGACAATCCTTGGTATAATTATCGTCACCACAGATAAGAAAAGGGTACCACGGTTTGCGCTTATCCCGCTCTTCAACAGGAGAATTTGTAGTTTGTTCGTTTGGATTATTATTTTTACCCCCCTTATTCTTGCCTCTCCCTTTCTTTGATTTATTTTTACCGGTCGGTGTAGAATGAACAACGTTCACTTCAGAGGTTTTACCGGGGGGAGGAACAGAAGACATGGCATTCTAAACATTAGAAGACGTGGACTTGGGGGTTGTAGTTGAAACGGAATGTGAGTGGGTATGAGTAGTCCCAATCACACCATCAGCCTCATGCGAGGCAGCTGGAGCAGTTGAAGTGCTGGAAGTACCAGGACAAGGTAGTTCAGGTAGTAAATCGTAGAGTGTTCCTGTTTGCGAATAAACGAGATCAAGATATTGAACGCGACTTATAGCCTGCTCTTCTGTAACAACACCACCCATAGCAATATCTTTGCCAATTTCATTCACGAAAGATTTCGTAAACCACTCTGCCAGTAACTGATCAGGGATTTCAAGTTTGATGAGACGTCATCTCCTTCTCCACTCATGTATATGGTCCGAGATGTGAGTACCTTTAGTTTGTTTAAAAGAAGTCAAGATCTCGATTCCAGTATCGTAACGGATCGGTAACTGGTAATGTGTGAGAAAGGCCATGGCTAGGGTGTTGAAATCAGAAAAGAAACCTCGTGGCAATTCAATATACCACTTCGCAGCCGAACCGGTAAGGGTCCGTTGAAAAAGACGAAGACGAATGGAGTCATCCATCAGGGAGTTGGATGAACACCATAAATGAAAGGTCATGAAATGATTATTTAGGTCCTCTCCCGGCTTGCCATCGAATATCAGAATATCCGATGGAAGTTTAGCAGGGATAGCAGGCCATTGAGGAGAGTGACGAATAGGATCATTTAAGATCCTAGAAAAATCTGGCAAATCCAAGGTAGCAAGAAAAGGCAACTGTCGGTTTACTTGCGGGTACTGATGGCTTTGGGGTGGAAGCCCCGTCGGAAAACTAGTAGGAGCGTAAGCAGACTGTCCGTATAGGGAAGTCCCTGGCTGATTCGGTGGTGGCCGGATAGGATAGTAACCCCAAGGATTGTAACCTTGAGTTTGAGCAGGGACCTAGGGTTGAGTATTCTGACTCGTACCCCAAATAGGATTAGTTACCCCTGGATAAGGTTGGCCAACTGTAGGGACAACTTGTTTCCCCCCAACACTCTGAGGAAAATTTTGTAAAAGTTGAGTCCAATACTGGGCCAATTCAGGAGGTATATTCTGTCCAAAGGGTGAGGTTGGTCCCCCTACTGTAGGTATAGTTCCACCCGGAAGTTGTGTGCCAACCGTAGGTTGTGTAGTAACTGTGTTGTGTCCAGGAAAAAGAAAAGGAACCGTACCACCCTGACCACCAATGGGAATCTGCGTGTTGGGTGCAACAGTCAGAATAGTGCCACTCGGATTAGGATTACCAGGAGGAAAAGGTGGGAGTGTCGGAATAAAACGAGGAACCTCATACCCGGTAAAAGAAGGACCACCTGGAGAACCGGCTGGAGTATGCAGAGGTGTTGGATGAGGAGGATGCAACAGAGCATTCAACGCATGGTAACCAGGTGGTAATGTCGGGATGACATCAGGTATTCGCTGGGTATTGATAGGAGGGAGAGCAGCTGCAGTAACCTCGGTTTGGACACTCGTAGTAATTGCGAGATGGGCCATCTCGGGAGGAAGAATAAAATGGTAAGTGGTAGTCTCGGGTGTAGTCTCTGTCTCAGGAGACACAGGAGGGTTGATTTCGTAAACAGGGGATGAATCTGTACCGAAAAGAACTCGTCGGAAATTACCAGACCAAAAAGGATCTTGGCCTACTACACCGTGAGAAGGCCCAACGGTTGATTCAGAAGATGTAACAATGGTTTCTTCAGAAGGATTTAATCGTCCAGAAGGTCGTTCACCACGACGAACACGATAGTCTTCTATAGTATTGGTAACTCTAAAATCGTCTAGAGAGTCAGTTCGTTCGACTTGTGGAAGTGGTGTGGTGACAACAGGAACGTCACTGGTTTCTCCATGTGGTGGAGTAACCACAGGGACTTCAGTCTGATGGGGTGAACCCTCAGGTGTACCAGTAGGTTGAGGATCGTCCAGATGCTCTAGAGATAATCCTTGCATTCTACGAGAACGCCATGGGGGAGCAATTGTAAACAAGTGACAAGTTCCGCGAGAAAAATCCTATGGTCAGCTTCGAGAAATAAACAACACTCACTAGTAAACAAAAATCTAAGAAGCAATCACCAAGCAAACAATACCTTCTAATTTCGAAGCCACTAGTTGGTGATGAAATCCAATGTCGCAACAATGAGACGAGAAGGGGCGGGGCTAAGGTGGAAAAGTTACGTTGACGACCTGCTTAACAGACTTACGCCCTGGTGCAAGCTCCCACACATAATCGTGGGTATACCCTCCAAGGAGCCCGAGTGAGTTTGATCAACATCAATTCCAGGTACCGTGAAGACTTTCTCCTCCACAGTGACCTTGGGTAAGAACCTAGAGAGAAAGGCCACTAAGTTCACCACAAACAACAGTACAGCCTGGGGGGACAATCGTCAGTCCGATCCACACGCAAGGGCAGGGTATCTAGCCCGAAACCAACTAAAAGGCTTCCACTCTTAATTGTGGGTATACCTCGGAGTGATCCCCGTAATACGTGTAATCTCTACACCGATGTCAACAAAGAAGGGTTAGTAACTCTACCAACACCAATGCGACCTAGTGCTTGACCCTTGTGTTAGAAGGGCATCCCAGGACAATATGCTGCCAATGGAATTTAACACTCCCTAACTCAAGATACTATTGTGTGTTTTTGAGCTTTTGGAGAGTGTGTCTCTCTTCCTACTCCAAAGCACTAGCCTAGATAAATGTTGGTGTAAAGAGCCCTAGAAAAGAGTTACTAGATCAATTTTAATATTACGCAATGTTTTTACAAGCTGTTGATTACTCAAAGGTAACGGAAGGGAAACTCATGGTGTATGACTCTGACCCAAATAATGCAAGGACAATGATGAAATATAATCGTTTTCATTCCATGAATCCTAGTTATGGGAGAGAGAGAACATTTTCTAAATCAACTCAAATACCACAATGCAAATGCAATGCTCAATTTCCTTTCAGATGCCAATGTAAATAATCACTTATCAATGAACAATCTCTAAATGTCTTTTCCAATACTTCAATAAGCTCTAAAATTTGATTTTGCAATGTTTTCAAAATGAAAAAAACAAAAACTTGAAAGAAAACTTATTGTTCACTTTCCAAGAAGAACTCTGATTAATGAGAAAAGAAAATCAAATCATACGGAATCAAACAATGACAACCCAATCCAACCAATTCTTTCAATGAAAGTAAAAACAAAAACCAAACCAATGGGTCTTCCCAAAGCAAATGAAAAATGTTCTTTCGAACCACCAAGCAAATGAGAAAACACTAAACACTTGACTCTCTGCCAATCACTGGTTCTCAGCCACCCAAACACATCCAACTCTAGAAGTCAGAGAGGAAGAAAATGCCAAACAGAGCCAAGAAGAGAAAACCAAGCTATCAAAGGCAAGAAAGACCTAGAAACCCTAAATCTGTTCAAGCAAGCAAACTACAACAAGAGATGTATAAGTCAATGATCCAATAAGCCAAAAAGACACTTTTCAACTGTTCTGGGCAATTGAAAAAGTCAAAACTTAATTTCAAAATTTTCAAAAATCTTGCTCGCAGGCAAGCAGTGATACACAGTGCGAGAAGATAGTGTTCTCGCAGGCCACTGTGAAGCAGAGTGCGAGGTGTTCTCACTGGACCCTATATGCAGGGTGCGAACTTGACTAGTTCTCGTAGGCTGTCAATGGACACAGTGCGAGAACTCCTGAAGATAATAAAATTTTTGAAAATACAAGAAAAATTGAAACTGGCTTATAGACCCAGAAGGTCCCTCAGGATATCCTGAGGACTCAAACACTGACAAAACAGGAGAAAAAGGCAAATAGAGCAAATGGCCACAAAAAATCAAAAAACCATAAAGAAAAAAGGGAATAAATCCCCAGTTGAGTCGCCAATTTTGTTTCAGGATTAATCTGTAAGTGCGAACACGAACCGATCTCCCTAGATCCACCTGGATCTAGAACAAAACAGGACAGAATAATACACTTTCCCTAGATCTAGCCTATTGAATGAACTAAGAGATAAGGATTATGGACATACCTTGTGAACGCTTTCCTTAAATCTCTGTTGTTCCAAGCTTTGCTTCAACTCTCTCGTGTCGTTCAGATCACAACAGTACGAACCAATCGAAGTAAAGGCAGATTAATATATTCAATAGCTAGTCTATACATATGATCAAGGAATTATGTAATAAAGTGCCATCATCTTTATGGGAAAGGGACATATTACTGTATTGAATTAATTGAAAGTGAAACTTACAACCCGAGCCTTGATGTCGTAGGTCTCCTTTCGATGGCTCCTAGCTCTGACACACACACTTGCTCATGCATGAAGAAAATCAACCACTTTTGATGACCTTGCTGGTGTCTCTAGCTGCTGTAGCATCAGTCCTTCATACAGGCTTTCAACAATTCTCCAATCAATCTCTTGCTAGCTTGCTTCTAACCTTTTCCATGAGCAATCTCTTCAATATATATGAGAAGATAATTTAGTTACTTGGATAGGAAATGATCCCAAGATATCTGGAATGCCAACACCTGAACAACCATTCGAAGCCAACTCATGTTTCTAAAAGATTCCCTTCTAGAAGATTTGAGATTTTTATCTTTTTCCTTCCTTTGAAACATGTTCGCAACCTGAAAGTTCATTACAGTGCGAACTTTTCACACTCCAGCTTAATGCAGCCTGTGAGAATCAGTCATTCTCGCAGGCAAATATATAGGTAGCCTTCGAACATCCCTTAAAAGCATGATTTCTGGAAGCAGACAAATGTAACTTTTCTCAGGAAAGTGTTCTTAGTGAAGAGCTTGATTTTCCATCATCACAACATCATCATGATGACCAAAATTGTGGATAACAAATATCTCTTAGTTATGGTTTGGACTCTCTGATCAGCTTTTTCTTGGTGCACTATCCTTGGAGAAAGGCGTGCCACCCTTTGTTTGGCTATCTAGCCTAGGGTTTGCTTCCAGAATGATTCTCTGTCAAGGTTAAGGTGCTCAGGGGTGGCTTCGACCTATGATTGGGTGACAATAGTGATATTGTATATGGTTAAATGGGCACATCCATTAGATTCTAATAGGTTATGGGCCCACACCTCCTTCATTCAATATAAGCATTGGAAGGGAGCATAACCATAAGGATACTAAGCTCATTGAAGAACTGCCGCTAGGGTTTCTAGCAGGAGCAGTTACCAAATCATTGTCGCTAGGGTTACTAGTAAGTGCAGTTGTAGAAACCCTAACCCTCTCATTGAGGAACCTTAAGTGAAGGGATTGACCTAATTTCCAGATAGACTAGTGCGCCCTAGCCTAGTGCATCTCCTGGTACTCTCAGCAAGCAAAAACGTCAAGTTTGAGTTTGTTGGTCAAATATAGGGTTGACCCAGTCAAGGAAACCATGACTTACTCTATGAAGTCAGAAATAAAGTTAGATGGGGCTTCTAACTTTAGAGCATGGAAGACAAGGATTGACCTCATTCTTTCCAAGAATAAAGTGTTGGATATCGTGAAAGGAAAGATCGTGGAACCATAGTTTGAAGAAGGAAAAGAGAAGGAACCGAAGAACGTTGCAGTTATGGAGAAGTTCAAAGACAGTGACATCAATTCCATGAGTATCACAGTGGACTCTATAAAATATCACTTGATACCCTACATCTTTCATATTGACTCATCTAAGAAGATGTATGATGCCCTAACAAACCTCTTCTTAGTCAGAAACATTGGACAAGTAATGAGTCTGAAGAATGAGCTCTGTGACATGAAAATGAATGATGATGAAAAAATAACATCATACTTTGTGAGGATATCTCAGTTAAGATATCAAATACAAGCTATTTAAGAGATCATCTCAGAGAAGGAGCTGGTAAATATAGTAATCAATGGTCTTCCCAAGATATGGGATACATTTTCCGCAAGTATGAACACAAGGAAGGAGTATGCTACATTTGAAGAACTTTGGACTTGCTGTACACAAGAATAATCAAGGATTAGTGCAAAAGAGAAACCTCAAAAGAAATATGATGATCAAGCCTTCACAACAAGATTCAAGAATTTCAGGAACAAAAGGAAGTTTGGTTCAAGGAAGAAGCCAAATCAAGAGAAAGATATGTCAGAAATACAATGCTTCAACTGTCGAAAGTATGGTCACTACAAGAATCATTGTCCCAAGTTGAAGAAAAGGAAGGAGACACACGAAGCATCAGTTGCTGAAGAAAATAAACCTTCAAAGAGGATTAAGCAGGATGAAACATACTTCTTCTTCTAAGACAAGGTAAACAACACTCTTCATAGTTCTTGTACATACCATGTTTTCTGTACATATCTTGCATATCTATTTCTTAGAAGATAATATGTTCAAAGAGAAACTATACTTATGGAAGAACAACAAGATAAGGATTGCTACAAGTCATACAATACACATGAAAGGATGAATTACATCATCAACAACAAGTTATTATCAAAATCAATCTTGAAGAACCCTATAAGAAGTAAAGATAGAAAGAAGTCAGAAATCAAGAGGAAATTGGAAAAAGATTTGTGACACTTTGCAGAAGGCAATAAGGATGCAGACGAAAGCATGGACTCTCCTAGATTGAGGGAGCCGATTATATTATCAAAATAAGAACATGAATTCATGCATGAAGAAAGGATTAGGAGGGATATAATCCTAAATTATATGATCCATTGAAGATGATGAAGTATCTATCCATGGTAGCAGCCATGAAAAGCATCACGTGTTCAATGTGACTTCAGAAGAAGTCTTCTTCGAAAAGAAGCCTTAAAGTAATCCCTGGTTTTCCATCCACATCCATGATCCTATGATGAAATAAATAAGTTGGAATCTTCAGAGCACGTAATCTATAGAAAACTCCATGAACTCAAGAGCTAAAGAGAAACATGAGGAAGAACATGAAGATTCCAAAAGATAGAACAACCAGTCAGTGTATCAAGAATCAAAAGACTGCCAACCTGATATGAACTCACTAAAAGCAATCAAGCAAAGGAAATGAAAGTTGTGATGAAGAACAATGTATGGAAGACTTATGAATGAAAGCATTGCAATGTCCAGAAGTATAGGTTCTCCCAGATGGAGGGAGAAGACTATGATGATTTCTTGTAAACCAGACATACCTCTACATGAGCCAGTTTATCGTCTGCAATATCCATAGGTTGGAGTTTACATGTAGAGCAACCTCAAAGGCTTTGAGGTATACCATAAAGATACCCTTGTATGAAGATGGAATAAGATCTTGTATGGATTCAAACAACTTAGTGCATAGCCTTCAATACACAACAAAAGCGTGGTGAAAAGAATTCTATAACAAAGATATTGTATCAGAATGGTTACTCAGAAATTCAAGATGATGGATTGCTAATCCATGAAAAGATCTCATAGATATGTTCCAGTTTGATCCCTGACATGATGTTATGAGCTAGCAGGAAACAAAAGATGAATCCAACAATGATATACTACATTGATTAGAGCTATATGAAGCCTTTAGAGAAACCAGTGTTCCAGAAAGACTGAAGTACATTATTATCAATCATTACACTCTCCGTGATGAAGTCTAGAAAAGATAAAGTGGTTCTCCAATATATATCTCCACAGATGAGTAGATAAGCAGACATTTTGGTGAAGCCTCTGTCCAAGATGAAAAAGTTTGTGTACTCAAGCTGGAGCTTGTGGAGATGACTTCCTTATTGAAAAAGGAAGAGATGACTCCCAGGTTGGGAGGGAACACTGATGTGTTATTGATTTATGGAAAGTCACTTTCAAGTTCGAAAAATGGTCCAGGATGAGCATTTCCTTTCTAGTTCGGAAATTAGTTTTAGATTTCTGATGGATAGGCATTTTCCAGTTCGGAAAATGGTCGAGATCGAACGATCATTTTCGTAATGAAAATGGTTCGATGGATTGCTGATGTACCATAGACAATGATTCCCCTTGTGGTTAACATAGGGAATGGTCTAGGATAGTCTCTCTTCTTGACAGTCACTCTTAGTAGTGGTAAAGAAGACTGGTCCACCTCGTTGGACAATCATTCTTTCGAAGCTCACAGTTGTGAGCAGTTTCGAAGAATGGTCCGTTTTGGAGGTTGGTGCAGGACAATCATTTCCTTTGAAAATGGTCCAGACAATCATTCTCTAGGGAAGATTCATTCTCTCCAGGCTGTACTTTGTTTAATGTCGGAGGAATGGCCCAGATAGGTGAATGGTCCAGGTTCATAAATCAGGGACAGGAATTCCCTAGGGAAGATTCATTCTCTGTAGGTTGCACTTTGTTTAGTGCCGGAGGAATGGACCAGATAGGGAATGGTTCAGGCTCAGAAATTGGGACAATTATTCTTACTTTCTTGAGAAGAATATTCTAGATAGCTCATCATTGATGTTTTACTTTTTGAGGGAAGATTCTCTTCTAGATCTCATAGATGTGAGTGGCAGAATGGCCCAGATGACTCAATTTATATCATAACAATGTTTTCTGTGCAGGTTGATACCAGATAATATGATTGTTATGGAGACTGTATGTCTCTGGACAATAGATGCATACTACTATAGTGGATGTGTTCCACTAATTGTGACTATATTTCACTGATCAAGTATCTGTGTGCTACTTGGTGTGGTAGTGTACCACTGGATAGTAGTTGTGTACTGCTATGGATAGACATAGTTGTGTTCTATTGAATGACATTGTTTCACGTATCGTTTAGCTCGTTGGATAGATCTCTCCGAGTTATTTTATTTGAACTGTAGAGATAAAGTGTATATTGGTATGATCTATTTTGCTGGGTTTTGATTTTCTAAAAATGTCGTTTAGGGCCTAAAAAATGACCCACAAGTAAATGACCTTCAAAGATATGAAACATTAAAGAACATTTCACACAAAATTCATCATTTTACTACTGTAACAGTTCTTCAAATATCAATTGCTAATATCAAATCATGATACATAGAAACCGTTGATATGACCTTTTCGTCCATTGACAATTGGTTTCATCCTTTGGATGCGCAAAATGTTTTTCCAAATCGATTAATCCAACCATCGGTCGTCAATCCAATTCCTTGACACCTGATTTTCAAACAAATATTAAATTGACCATCGAAGATATTTGTTGGAAAATTAAAAAATATCCACTGAATCTGTTGATTCCCGACCACCGGACATCGATGATCAATAATCCCCGATGGCTGTCAAATGCTCTCCCCAAATCAGTCGATTTGACCATCGACCATCGATCACTTCTGTTGGTTGACGTGGAAACTACTAACGTGGTATGACACTATATGATGACATGGAATGACACATTATCCTGAGGTTTCAACCTTGGTGATGTGGCATAACACATGGATGTTGATGGGGTAGAACACGTGGATGATGACATCATCCTCTTTCCTCCATCGGCCATTAGTGGATTCTCTTGGATAACTCGGATACCTTGCAGACTTCGGCTGACACCGAACCATTGATGCATCAATTATTGATGACTTCTCTTTCTTAATTTGATCACTTCGTGGAAATGACTGACGCCCGACCACCGTCCGACCATCAATGATGTTTTTCGACGAATGAAAATAATTTTTCAGATTCGTCCGACCCCTGACCATCGGCTATCGACGATCAACGGTTTCTTTCGTCATTTCTTTTGATCTATCCATCGACTTTCAACGATTTCTCTTGGTGAAATTTAACACTTAGAAGTTTTTTTACTTTTCTCTAATTGATCTGGATGATAGATCTGATCCCTTTCACAACCCCTGTTTTAATCTCGTTCGTTGATCCCATATTCAACCTTTCAAATTTTTGAATCCTTAGGAATTTTTAAATTTATAAAGACGAATCCCAACTGTCGATCTAGAGTTCAAAAGAGATCTCAACCGTCGATCCACCAAACTTCCTGTAACTCTATAGCCAACCATTAAAACTTGAATTTCGACCATTCTAGGTTGAATTTCGATCTACAACTTCACCACTCTACTCCATTAACCTTGTTAAACCGTTCAGAGTCATTCAAACCCATATTTTACCCATGTATTTGGGGATACCTCTCTAAATTCTTCGTTTTTCCCTAAATCGGTCACAGACAAAATATGCAACATCAAATTTTAACAATTCGATCTAGTTCAAGCCCATAGAATCTCGATGTTTGAAAGTTGCTCTGATACCATAATGCAATGTCCCCCAACCCATACGAGTGATATTACAGTGAAAAATACTCTTAAAAATGAAATTTACGGCCAAAAAATTTAATTCTTTTACTGTTGTCCAATTTCCTGTAGCTTACAATTACGAATTAAAACAGATTTAGCTACTGTCTACAACCATAAAAAAATAGATGCATCTACAACATGCTAATAATCAACATGAAATGCATCTAAACAACTCATTACAACAACATATAAATCACATCCAAATACACATAGTTCATGCACAACAATTAAACAGATAATTTAACACAACAAAAAGATAAAACACTTATCTCAATCCACAAAAGAGGGTGGTATCTCACAGTCCACTCACATCTCATAAAAATCTCAACCCTACTTATATTGTCTTACAATTATCTTGATTTTCCACCAAATCTCTTCCTCTTGACTTGTCCAACCCAAGAAATTTAACCCTTCATCGATCTCAGTCCCTCGGGTGTCCCATTCATTTATCAAGGTCTCTCTGGCACATGTAGCTAGGAATCTCTCAGCTGGGAAGTCAAGGGAAAATGATTCTAGGAAACTATCAACAAACCAACCAAAAACACTTGCTGTTTTAGTGCAATGCAAAAAAGAGTTCACACTTTCAGGCTTGACAACCCGCATCTTCATTTTTCCAGCTCCAAATCACTCCAATTATGCTCCATCATTCTCTAGAATTCACCCTCCATGGCTGCATCAACTCCCAACTCTGTTTCTTTCTCTCCCTTGTTTCCCATATAAAACTTGACTTTCTAAGACTTACTATCCCAACCCATACAAATTTCCTCTCTTTGGATTTTTTTTCTTGACTCACACTCTTCCCCAATATGATTGTACTCAACCCCCATGTGCCCAATAAATTTCGAATGTGACCACTCACACCCACCCTCTGACATGTATTCAATGATTGGATTTGGGAACACTCAATTAGAAATGGAAAGGTTCACATACAAATAATAAATTTAGAAAAATGGGTTAAATTAATATACATGGGTATTTCCCCCTTGGACCCCTCTTGGACATTATCATAGAAACACCCCTCTCTTTTGGATTATTTCATCCCTCATCTCTTTTCAATGTCCCTTTAGCAACTGACATCACATTCTATTAATAAAATAAGGAAATACAATTCACATATTACATCGCTTGGCCATAGCCACATATTATATCTACATAAGCATTAATTAAACTGAGGATTATAGAGGGTATGTTACATTCCCCCTCCCTTACAATTTTGCACCATCCTTAGTGCACTCTATGTCAATATACATATATTCAAATTTACATCACAATACTTAGAAATAAAAGTATTCAATTTAACAACTCCAACAACAACTCCAAACATAATCTCATGTTCCTCTCAACTCGTTGACCCAAGGAATGCACCATTCGTTTATCAGGGATAACCCAAGGGATGTACAATCCATTTATCAGGGATAACCCAAGGGATGTAACATTCTTTTTCAAGGTCCCCATTGCAGTTGGCTAGGACTTTGAGATGAGGTTTCAGAATTTTAGCCGCTCAAAACGAAGTCTTGCATTCTGTCTTCTTCAAAACTGTTAAAAATTTGTGGGTATTTTTACTGCATGTTTTCTTCATGCTCCCATGTAGCATATTCAGGACCGTAGCAGGTCCATTGAACCTTTACCATCCCTACGGATTTTTTCTTGAGCATGTTGGCTTTCTGATCTAGGATGCGTACTGGTTCTACTCGGAAATCCCCTTCGTGCTCCACCTGGATCACATTCCAATCAATTATGTGGTTGGGATCAATCACATATTTATTTAACAATGACACATGGAATAAATTATGAACTTTCATGGATGCAAGTAAAGCTAACATGTATGCAACCGACCCTATCTTTTCTAGTATGTCAAAAGGCCCACAATATCTTGTGGCCAACTTCGGGCAACTTCCTAATCTTAGAGAACTTCTATTTGCCTTCACTTTCAAAAACACATGTTTTCCCACTTTAAAATGTTTGAATATTCTTTTCTTTTCTTCATAACTTTTCTGCATATCCTAGGAAGCTTTTAAATTATGTTTTATCTTTTCCATCTGACCTTCCATTTCTTTTAACAATTCTGGCCCAACAACTACTCTATCTACCGGATTATCCCAACTCACGGGTGTGTTACATTTTCTAGCATACAATGCTTCAAATGGACTCATTTTCAATGAGGCATGATACCCATTATTGTAGGAAACTTCAAATAAATGGATATAATATTCCCACTTTGATGGCTAATCCATCACATACATTCTAAGAATGTCCTCAGTTACCCTGTTAGTCCTTTTTGTTTTTCCATCTGACTCTGGATGATATGATGTACTAAGATTTAAAATTGTTCCAAAGCCCTTGAACAAACCCTTCCAAAAATTAGAAGTAAACTTTGGATCTTTGTCTGAAACTATTGATTTAGGTACCCCATGTAGCCTAGCAACTTCTCTCATATAAATTTCTGCAATATTTGTTGCCTTGTGTGTAGTCTTTACTGGAATAAAATGTGTTGCTTTAGTCAATTTATCCACCACCACCATGATGGAATCATGTTGCTTCACTATTCTAGGAAGCTTAGTAATAAAATAAACTGTAACTAAGTCCCATTTCCATTCTGAAATGGGCAATGGACAAACCTGCTGGGTGTCTATTCTTTGTCTTTACCTTTTGGCATTCTAGAAATTGGGATATGTAATTAACCACTTATTTCTTCATTTCTGGCCAAAAATATTGGCTTCTTGCTTCTGCAATCATCTTTTGATCTCATGGGTGCCCTGCATATGGCACATTAAGCATCTCCTTCAAAAATTCATTTTTCAGTTCATTGGAATTCAACACATACACCGTACCCTTGTACATGAGAATTTCATCTTCTTTCAGCTCATAATAATTAAATTTCTGCTGAAAATTACCTTGATGTAATGCTTCTTTTATTTTCACATAGTGATGATCTAAATTTGCTACTGCAATAATTTTGTGTTTCAGATCTGTCCTGTACATGCTGATGGCTGCAATGTGGACTTCATGAGCTCTCTTGCTGAGTGCATCGACCACTTGATTTTCCTTGCCCTTATATGCTTAATTTCAAATTCATATTCACTCATTAATTCCATCCATCTAGTTTGCAGGGATGATTTTAAGGATGGAAATTTATTTTAAAATGGAGGAACCTTGGCGAATCTTACAAATCCTTCATATGCCAACTATAAATGTTTGGTGATATTTTTGTAAAAATATTCAAATTTCTAAGGATTTAATACAGTTTATATAAATTTTTGGTGATTTTTAAGGTAAAATAATTTTTTCCTTTAGAATTTGGGCGAATCATTTTTAGAAAAGAGAATCTGTTTTTGTTAAAACCATGGAAAATTATCCCATCAACAAAATTTAGCCCCTAAAATCATCCTTGCTAGTTTGTCTAGTATTTAGTGTTGGTTTTCCAAACAAATGCTTCAAACCACAGTGGTCTGTCCTTAGTTCTAATTTCTTACCCATAAGGCAATGCCTCCACATTTTCAATGCATGTACAATCATTTCTAACTCCAAGTCATGTGTAGCATAATCCCTCTCATGCTCTTTTAATTTTTTGGACTCATAGCATACCACATGGTCCCTTTGACTGAGAACTCCACCAATTCTTTCCTTGCATGCAATGGTGCACACATCAAAATCTTCATTTGGATCTGCAATCTTCAAGATTGGTGCACTTGTCAATATTCCCTTCAACTATTGAAAACTCTCTCCACACTTGGAAGTCCATTCAAATTTCACTCCCTTCTTTTGAAAACAAGTGATTGGACTTTCCATCTTTGAAAAACCTTTTATGAATCTTCGGTAATAACTTACAAGACCCATGAATGATCTAAACTATGTAACATTATTTTGCGCTGACCATCCTCTAATGGATTCTATCTTCTCAGGATCAACATCTATCCCTACTGCTGATATTATAAGCCCCAAGTAGTGAATCTTCTTTTGATAAAATATGCACTTACTTAGCTTAGCATAGAATTTATGCCCTCTTAAAACTTGCAATACCATTCTTAAATGTTGTTCATGTTCCTCTTCCGATTTAGAGTAGACACGGATATCATCTAGGAACACAATTACAAACTTATACAGATACTCCCTGAATACTCCATTCATCAAACACATAAAAAATATTGGGGCATTTGATAGCCCAAATGGCACTATCGTGAATTCATAATGTCCATACCTTGTTCTGAATGATGTCTTGCTGATGTCTTCTTCTTTTATCCTCACTTGATGATAGCCTGATCTCAAGTCAATCTTCGAAAACATTCTTCCACCTTTCAACTGAACAAATAAATCATCAATTCTGGCAGAAGGATACTTATTCTTTATGGTAACCTTATTAAGCTTCTTGAAATCAATACAAAACCTTAAGGTTCCATCATTATTCTTCAAAAAAAGAACCTGGGCTCCCCAAGGTGACACACTTGGGCGTATATATCCCTTCTTCAAAAGTTCTTCAAGTTTCATTTGTAACTCTTTTAGTTATGGTGTGCCCATTTTGTAAGGGGTCTTAGACATTGGGGAATTTCCTAGAACCAAATCAATAGATAAATAAATGTCTCTCTTTGGTGGAAATCCTGGAATTTCTCTAAAAACATATTCAAAATCCCTCAAGACCGGATGGTATTCAATGCTTGCCACTTTGTCTTTTGTTTCCTCCTCCATTTGGGCTACAAACATATGACATCCCTTCCTGAAGTGCTTCTTGAACTTCATAGCTGAAATCTCTCTAATAGTTACAACTCTTGGAATGCCTTGAATCTTGCCTTGCTTCTCTTCCTCATCAAGACATGTAATTGTCTTGTTGTAACAATCTACGACAACATGATGCTTTTCCAACAAATCCATGCCAATTAGACAGTCAAATAAACCCAATGGTATGATGTTTACATCTACCTTTGTGCTAAGTCCATGCATTTATATCAGTCAATCTTTAACCAACTCATTGATTTTCCTCTTAACCCTCATGGCTAACTGAACTAGCCAATATTTCTTATGCTTACTTCTTTGCAAGTGAAATATTTCAACAATGTTAGCAGTTATGTAACTATGGATAACTCCATAATCAATCAAAATTTCTATGGGTTGGTTGTCAATCTTACCTTCCACTTCGATCATGGGGTATTAATACTCTTCCTGCTTATTTTCTAAGGCTGCATAAATACTTGGAATGATTCCTCCCATGTCTTCCACTATTTCAACCTCCTCGATGTTGTGGACAATCCTCAATTTTTCTCCTTTGTGAGAGAATTCCCTATATAAGTGATTTCCCTCACATCCCCAACATTGAATAGGTTGTTTCCTTGGCCTTTTCCCAAATGAATCTGCATTCTTTTGCTCATTTTGGGATGCTTGACCTTGTCGATTTTCTTGGGAGTTTTTTCTGAAAAAGGGTGGCTTAAAACCTTTCTTCCTTTGATCTTTTTTCCATTTCATCTTGTCATTCCAATATTTTTGTAAAGTTGGCCTTCCTTTTCTTTTCTCATAAAGGTGTCTTGCTCTCCTTATGGTTTCCTCCAAAGTCTTGGGATTATCATATTGTAACTTGTTACTATAGAAGGAGGGAAACCCACTTAGAAACCTTTGGATTTTAACCTTCTCATCCTTGATGAAGTCAACATACTTCAACAATTCAAAGAACTGATTCTCATATTCCTCCATTATCATGGTTCCCAACTTGAGTTCAAAGAACTCTTTCATCTTTCTCTCATAGTAATTCTCGGACAAACATTTCTCTTGGAAATATCCTTTGAACTGCCTCCATGATATCCTCTTCTCATCGTGGTTCTTGGCTTGCTTCATTTGATCCAACCATGTGGCTTCCTTTCCTTGTAAGTGGTAGGTGGAAATTCTAGCTTCTAGACGAGAGGGGTAATCATACAACTAGAAATATTTCTTCATTTTCATCAACCAGGCCTATGCCTATTCTCCTTTTCCATGTTCACCATTGAAAGTAGGTGGCTTGATTTTACTGAGTTCACCTTGCAAGATGTCTGCCTTAGGCATTCTTCTTTTCACCCGAACAAGAGACACACTTGGGCTACTTCCTAGTCTTGAACTTGCATGAGTTATTCTAGTGGATTTCCTTAGAGAATGATGGCACTTGCTCATGCTTCTTGACTACCTATCATTTCCATGATCATCACTTTTGATATGGGATCTAGATGTAGATACTTGTTTAGCACTAACTTCTTACTTGGTGCCATAATCTTTGTTAACTTTGTTATGCAACATATTTAATATTTGAAGTTTCTCTTCTTGAGCCTTCATAATCCTTTCATTGTCAGACCTATAACTATGCACTTCCCTTTGTAGGCTTCTCATAGTGACATGCTCTATCCTATCCATTCTTCCATTTGACTCCGTATCAACATTCCCCATGCTGACATGAAGACTTATGATATCTTCCTCATGGCTGTAAGATCCTTGAGCATATTCCATAACTCTAGTTCCCATACAAGGACTAAAGTTTCATTCTTTACCTCTAATTATACAAGAAATGTGCATATAATAATTACTGTTAGAAATATGCATAGCATATTAAAACATTTCAACATATAGAATATAGGTTATTTATTCATCAATTTGTGAAGGACACATTGTACCAATTCAAATTTTGATTTTCTTGGTGCATTCCTTCCCATAAAAAATTCCCAACGACTATACTCATGACTTAATCTAAATTCTGAGTGAAAAATTACAACAACTACATGCTGCAATTCCACTCTTTTTACTGCTACACAAATCTATTTATTAATTTCTGAGAAATTCTATTGCCAAAATCAAATTCTGGGTTGAAAGATGTATTCTACTCCTCAAGACCTTTCCACTGACTATTAGTTTTCTCAAATCCAAACTCCAAGATGGAATTTATGGCCTGGAGAAGTTTAGGTTGTTTTACTCAATTTACTTATGTATGCTACATGTGCCTTATTTCTATTCCTCCACATTTTCAGGTACCCATAACCAAAATATGACTCCACCACTAGCTTTTTTGGGTCATAATATTTCCATCGACTTCTATTGTGCCCCAAATGGACTTTTGAGCATAGATTTATTCCATTTGGAAGTAATATTGGAACCAAAATTTTACCCTCACTATTTTGGCTGTAACTTTCTCATACGAGCTCTGTTTCACGAACCGTTTAGCTCGTTGGATAGCTCTGTTCGAGTTATTTTATTTGAGATGTAGAGAAATAGTGTATCTTTGTGCACTCTATTCTCTTGGGTTTTGACTTGCTAAAAATGTCGTTTAGGGCCTAAAAAATGCCCCACAAGTTAATGACCTTCAAATATATGGAAAATTTCAGAAAATTTCACAGAAAATTCATTGTTTTACTTCTGTAACAGTTCTTTAAATCTCAATTGATGATATCAAATCATGATACACAACAATCGTTGATATGACCTTGTTGGCCATTGACGATTGGTATCATCCTTTGGATGTGAAAAATGTTTTTCCAAAGATACCTATCTGACTGTCGATCATCAATCCAATTCCTCGACACTCGATTTTCAAACAACTCTTAAATCGATCATCAAAAATATTTGTTGGTGAATGAAAAACTCTCCGCTGAATATGTCAATTCTTGACCACCGGTCCATCGGTGATTGGAAATCCCCTATGATTGTCGAATGCTCTCTCGAAATCGGTCGATTTGACCATCGACCACTTCTATTGGCTGATGTGGTATTTGTTGACATGGCATGACATGTATATGTTGATGTGGCATGACACATTATCCTGAGGTGTCAACCTTGGTGATGTGGAATGACACATGGATGTTGATGTGGCATGACACGTGGATGATAATGTCATCCTCCTCTTTCCACCATCGACCACTAGCCAATTCTCTTGGACAACCCAGATACCTCGCCGACCTCGGTCGACGCTGAACCATCGATGCATTGATCATCGACGACTTCTCTTCCTTAATATGAACACTTCGCGGAATCGACTGATGCCCGACCACTGGCCCATCGACCATCGACAATGTTTGTCGGCGACTGCAAATACTTAGTTGGATTCGACCAACCCCCAATCCTCGACCATCGATGGTCAGAGATGTATTACGGCTGACCTGACTCTTCATCATTTCAGCCAATCCGCCCATCGATCGTCGGTGATTTCTCTTGGTGAACTTTAACACTTAGAAAAATTTCGACTTTTCTCTAATTGATCTGGACCGTCGATCTGATCCCTTTCACAACCCCTGATTTAATCTCATTCGTTGATCCCATCAACTTTTCAAATGGATGAATCCTTAAGAATTTTTAAATTTATAATGATGAATCACAATCGTCGATCTAGAGTTCAAAAGATATCTTAGTCGTCGATCCACCAAACTTCCTGTAACTCTACAGGCGACCATTAAAAATTGAATTTCAACCATTCTAGGTTGAAATTCAATCTGCAAATTGGTCGCTTTACTCCATTAACCTTGTTAAACTGTTCGAAGTAATTCAAACTCAGATTTTTCCCATGGATTTGGGGATTTATCTCTAAATTCTTTGTTTTTCCCCAAATCAGTCACAGACAAAATATGCAACATCGAATTTCACCAATTCTCTCTAGTTTGATCCCTTATAAGCCCAGTGTTTGAACCTTGATATGATACCATAATGTAATGTTCCCCAACCCATTCGAGTGACATTATGGTGCAAAATACTCTTAATTTTTTTTTTACAACCAAACAATTTAATTCTTTTAATGTTGGCCAATTTCCTGTAGCTTACAACTACGCATTAAAACAGATTTAGCTATTGTATACAACCATAAAATAAATATATGCATCTACAACATGGTAATAATCAACATGAAATGCATCTAAAATAATCATTACAACAACATATAAATCACTTCCAAATACACAGAGTTCATGCACAACAATTAAACACATAATTTAACATAACAACAAGATAAAACACTTTTCTTTTCACAACAGTTGTGAACCAACTGCTTCGGAAGTACATTCCACCCAACCATAGACTGACTATTCCAAATATCAACATCCTATCACCCCTGAGATGAGGCTAGCAATCCAAAAAAGAGGGTGGTCTCTCACAGTCAACTCACAGCTCATAAAACTCTCAACCCAACTGATATTGTCCTACAACTATCCCGATTTTCTACCAACTCTCTTCCTCTTGACCCATCCAACCCAAGTAATGTACCCCTTCACCGATATCAGTCCCTCGGGCATACCATTCCTTTATCAGGGTCTCTCTGGCACATGTAGCTAGGAATCTCTTAGCTAGGAACTCAAGGGAAATGATGCTAGGAAACTATCAACAAACCAATAGAAAACACTTGTTGTTTTAGTGAAACTCACACATGAGTTCACTCTTCAAGCTTGACAACCTGGCTCTTCATTTTTCCAGCTCCAAATCACTCCAATTATTCTCCAGCATGCTCTAGAATTATCCCTCTATGGCTGCATCAACTTCCAACTATGTTTCTTGCTCTCCCATGTTTCCCATACAAAACTTGACTTTCTAAAACTTGTTGTCCCAACCCACATGAATTTCCTCTCTTTGGCTTGCATTTCTTGACTCATACTCTTCCCCAATTTGATTTTACTAAGCCCCCATGCACCCAATAAATTTTGGATGTGACCACTCACACCCACCCTCTTACATGTATTCAATGATTGGATTTGGTAACACTCAATCAGAAACAGGAAGGTTCACATACAAATAACAAATTTAGGAAAATGGGTTAAATTAATATACGTGGGTATTTCCCCCTTGGACCCCTCTGGGCCATTATCCTAGACACTCCCCTCTCTTGTGGATTAATTCAGCCCCCATCTCTTGTCCATGTCCCCTTATCAATTATCATTACATTTTATTAATTAAAAAAGGAAATACAATTCACATAATACATCGCTTGGCTGTAGCCACATATTATATCTACATAAGCATTAATTAAACTGGGGATTATAGTGGGGATGGTACATGGGTAGTTGTGACATTGTTTTGGGTGTTGAATGGTTAATCACGTTAGGCCCCATAACCATGGACTTAAAATAATTATACATGAGCTTCCAACAAGATGGACATCCGTACATGTTCCAAGGAATCACGACAGGTTCCGCCAATATTGTTAGTTCACACCAAATGGAAAAAATCCTCAAAAAGGGTCATTCTGGAATTATTTCCTAGTTCCATGTCATTCAAGCAGTTGAGACTCTCTCCCCCACTGTTAAAACTAACACGTGTCTTCTTCTCTCCAAACATTAATCTATTTTTGACAAGCCCCAAGGATTCCCACCCTCTCGTGGCCCCCATGATCATTCCATTCAACTAGTACCTACTAGTCCTCCTCCCAATGTTCACCTTTATCTTCACCCCTTTGCTAAAAAAAATGAAATTGAGAATTTTTTCAAGAATTGTTAGCTATGGGTGTCATCTGCCCTAGTACAATCCCCCCTCTCACATGGTCACAATCCTCAAGAAAGAAGGTACTTTTCTCACGTGCCCTAATTTTTGAGCTCTCAACAAAATTACCACCAAAGATAAATTTCCCATTCTCTCCATTGATGAACTTTTGGATGAACTGAGTGGTGCTCAATTCTTTACCAAACTTGATCTGTCTTCTGGCTACCACTAAATACATATAAAGGAGTTGAATATTCCCAAGATTTTTTTTTTACTCATGAAGGCCATTATGAGTTCCTGGTCATGCCCTTCGGCCTGTGTAATGCACCCTCCACTTTCCATAGTCTCATGAATCGTGTCTTCTACCCCTTCCTTTTTCATTTTTATCGATCTTCTTTGATGATACCCTCATTTATAGTAAAACATGGCAATCCCATATTTCCCATGTGGATCAAGTCTTACACTTACTCTCTCAGCATCAACTCTTTTTCAAACAATATAAATGTGCCTTTGGAGCTTATGAAGTAGAACATATGGGTCATATTGTTGGTCAAGATGGTGTCCATGTTTATCCTAACAAAACTGAAACTATGAAGGATTTCCCTTTCCCTAATACTCTTAAAATTTAACGAGGTTTCCTATTATCAAAATTTTGTCCAGAATAATAGAAAAATTGTAGCCCCACTCATTTCCCTCCTTAATATAAATTATTTCAATTGGAATGTGACTGCTCATCAATCCTTCCACACTTTGAAAGAGGCTATGTGTACAACTCCAATTCTAGCACCACTCGACTTCACAATTTTTTTTTCTTGGAGTGTGATTCCTTTGTGAAAGGCATTGGGGATTTTCTCATGCAAGAAGGAAGACCATTGGCCTTCACTAGTAAACAAATTTTTGAAAGACACTTGGGTATATCCACCTATGAAAAGGAAATGTTGGCTATTTTACATGTGATGGATCTCTGACGTCCTTACTTGATGGGGCAACACTTCCAAATTAAAACTGATCATCATAGCCTCAAATATTTTTTGGAACAAAGAATTTCATCGCCTGAACAACAAAAAGTGGTTGACCAAAGTGTTTTTCTATGATTATGAGATCATTTAAAAGAAGGGAAAAGAGAATGTGACTGTTGATGCTCTTTCTAGGGAATATGAATAGGAAGGGTCCTTCTTTTCACTCTCCTTCATTGTATCCAATTGGTTAAAGGTAGTTCACCATGAATGGTTCCAAGATCCCAAAATTTCTCGCTTGATACAACAATTGCATCAAGAGACTTTGGTATCTTCGACATAAACTTGGAAAAATGAGAAGCTTCACTACAAAGGATGCCTATATTTGATAAAACACTTCCACTTTAAATCCACTATGTTCTCTAAACTTCATGCTTCACCAACAACATGGCATTTTGGTTTTCACAAAACATATGAATAGATCAAACATTCCTTTTTTTGGGAAGGCATGAAGCAGGATGTACACACGTTTGTGGATGAATGTGATACTTGCCAACACAACAAGGGAAAAATGGTCAAAACTCCAGAAAAACTACAAAATATCCCTATTCCTCCTGTTATATGCACTTATATATATTTGCACTTCATAGTCAAATTACCAAAATATAGCAATAAATCAGTCATCATGGTTTTAGTTGATAACCTTTCCAAATATGCTCATTTTTGTGCTCTCCAACACTCATTTAAAGCCTCCACAATGGCTCAATTTTTCATTGAAAATATATTCAAACTTCATGGAATTCCCCAATCTATTGTCTCTGACCATGATTCAACTTTCAAAAGCAACTTCTGGTAAGAATTTTTTAGGCTCTAGGGCACCCAATTGAATCTCAAAACTCCCTATCATCCCTAGAATGATGGTCGAATTGAAGTTATCAACAAGTTCTTGGAACCATGTTTGCAGTGCTTCACGTCCAAATGAAAATCTCAATGGGTTCAGTGGTTAGCACTAGATGAATGGTGGTACAATACATCTTACCATGGTGCTACTTGCATGATTCCCTTTGAGGTGGTCTATGGTCAAAGGCCACCCTCTATATTATCTTGCCTGCCAAGTGTCTCCAAGGTCTAGGAGGTGGACAAAACCCTTACAACTCAAGCTGACATTATACGCACAATAAAAGTTAATTTGGACATGGATCAGAATCATATGAAGAAACAAGATGATCATTGTCATTCTGAACGCCATTTTGTAGAAGGGTATCAAGTGTTTCTTTATCTACAACCATATAAGAAAACTTCACTCAAAGTAGATCACTTCCATAAACTTGCTCCAAAATTTTATTTCCCTTATACAATCCTCAAGAATGCAGTGCCTATGGATTAAAGTTAGACCTTCCCAGTCACTCTAAGCTCCATCCATTTTTAATGTATCTTTCTTAAATAAAGTGAATGGAACCGAGTGCCAGATTCAAACTAGTCTCCCGAAATTGGATGAAGAAGGTTCCATTTGGTTGTATCCATTGTTGAGATAATTAATTAACTTAATTGATGAAAATGCAATCATCAATCCGAGGGAATAATATTAGATATTACAACATTGTATGTGCAAGGACTAGGACAAGAATGACTATTTAATCTATGAAAAAAACATGAAACTACACTCCTAGCAAATCACAATACATTCGTTCATTTGGAAACAAAATGAGAAATTTCCCTGCCGACACATGCTATAATATTTCACTCAAGCATGTCCTGAGTGTTCATGTAAGAAATTCTAAGGGAAAATATTTTTCCCTCCATCAAGTGAAACTATTCTCGTGATTGCAAAAGAAAACTGGGCATATAAAATACTTCTGGAAATTAATCTATTCACACTTTGACAATTGCAAGGAAACGACTCATTGAGTTAACAATAAATAATTTTACAGGCTCGGGTAATGAATCTTGCACTGAAATTTATCCAACATTCATCAAAATGAAACAAACTCAATGTTATCATTTGAAATCTGATGAGATTTATCCTACCTTTAATTAAATCAATCTAATTACTAAACTGAAGGAACAAAGGGAAATTAATAACAAAGACAATGATCGATCCACATACACACACACTCACATACAAAATTTATATCAAACTCAAGCACTCTAAGTCTGGAATATTGAATCATACAACCATGTATTAATAAATTCACTAAAATGATTTGCTATTATGAAAGAGAAAAAATGTCTGACTATCAATCAAAATTGAAATGCAACTATCCAAATTATGCTTGGGTTATTATTGAATGAAATTCAATTTTTTTTTACAGAACGAGTTCATAAACCAAATCAAAATTACATAAAGACAGAGTGCCTATGCTTCTGGTATGTTCAGATAATAAATCAAAGTGATTACATGACTACAATGATGGTACAATTCGCATCCAAAGATAACATTGACAAGATGTTACAATGGACATGATTAGATCATGATCTTTCACAAGTTAATTGCATAAACTGAACAAAAATAGAGATGAAACGAAACAGAGAAAATCCATAAATCACACTTACAAATATATGCTAATGATATAGGGCAATGTTAGCCAACTTGGTGGGACCTTCCCAATTGGTGTCTCGTTGGGAAGAAGACTATAAAATTAAAGTAATTGAAACCACAAATTGAACTCTTAGAACACCAACATTTTATTAATCAAACTCAAAGATACAAGTTGATATAATAACTATTGATCTCATATTCTGAATGCTAAAGATATATTTTATCATATCGATCTTACATTACATTTCTCAAACATGGTTTTAAATACGAACATTGCTTCTAATTATACATAGAACAGATTCTGGTCAGATCCTCTTTTCACACATTGGTCCTATCGATTACATTGAGGAATTTGCAACATGCGATATAATTAAACTTGGAAGTATAAAATTAACTTTGAATTCGTTTATGGGATATTCACATGACCTGAAATGCATGAGAATATTTCCTAATTTTGTCCTAGACCGATTTGTTTTCGATGCACTATTATGGAGAAGAGGGTTGACTGTGACTTTGACTGCAGCTAGTTCCCTTCTTTACTCGTTTTAGAATCAATTTGAGGAGCTTAGGAGCATGTCGATGTTGTTGTAGAGAGAACCCAGGTCAAAATTTTCCTTCTAGAAGTCTAGAAGTATGACGAACAACAATGTGGGTTACTAGACCTTTGTGCTAGTTATAGGACATGATCTCGATAAACTGTCATTAGTAATAAAGCAAACTTTTAATCATTCTATTTCTTTAAGAACTATGGGGAAACAAATATAAACCATTAATATTACCTTGTGAGATTTAAATGAGCTTTATGAGAAAAAGAGTGGATTTGATGGGTCAAAATGGGGTTCACTGGTAGTGAAAATTATGTCAATTTGGAGACCCAAAATCCCCCCCACGCCTGTGGTTTTGCATGTCCCCATGCAAACAAAACATGCAACCGTATGTGTGAGTGATGCTCTAATAATAAAGTCCTCAAAATTTAACAAAATTTTATCAATCCTTCACTGGTCAAGAAGTGGTGCCAATAGAGATATTGACATTGGGTGTCTTTATTTCCTTGGTTCCTTGAGCTTTCTTCCTAAATCCCTGGTATGAAACTGAAGGGTTTCTATATGTTTATGTTTCTTCTCACCGAGCTTATGTAATTTTTCATTCTCTGTTGTTAACCTATCAACTTCTCTCTATAATTGAACACATATTTCCTTCAAGTTTGTATTCTCCTCTTTAATATATTTATCCAAGATTTTGGACTCTACAACCTCAACCTTTAATATATCGATGCATCAATATTTCCTCTCCAACATGGAATAGATCAACTTGGTGATTGGAGACAAGACCTCCTTCATTGGCTCATAATAATCTATGGTGTTGTCCATGTCATGTGGTATGGATGTAGATGGCTCAATAGAGTGAGGGGATGGAAATTTAGGTGCCTTAGGATGAGAAGGTTATGTTCAATGCTTCTTAGAAAAAAAAATGAGGGTTTAGGTTGCTAGATATTACTCTGTTTAGTAGGTGCCAGTTTAGGGTCTAAGAGAATTGGATTTTTTGGTGAAAAAGGGGTGTCAGGAATTGGGGTTTTGGCTTTCAATTTTATTTTGGCCATGATCCTTGTAATATTGACAAGAATGACTAGTGGAATAGAGGTGGTGACAACCAATGCTACAGGAGTAGTAGTGGTAGGTACAATGGGAGTAGTCGTAATAGGAGCACGGCTATTTGGTTTCGACAGAGCCTTTTCATGGGTTTTATTTGGCATAACGAAGTCCTCATATCCATGGGAGTTGAGTCCTTGATGATTATTTTTATTATGGTCATCAATAGGAATGACAGGCTCATGGGGTATTTCCTCAGATGGACCAATTTTAGAAATAAACCCATTCCGAGATAAGAATGCATCCCAATTGTCTCCCCTTTTTTATAACTCTTCTACAATCAATATTTTAATTAATATAATAATAATAATAATAATAATAATAATAATAATAATAATCTATTTTTAAGGTCACGACCAAGCCAACACACCAAATTGGTGTATGAGACCCCCTTGTTTGTGGGACAAGGGACCCCCCTCTGCCCAACGATTTGACTGGTAAAGTATACGAAGGTATACATACCCTACCCCCCTCTGGATTTGAACCTGTGACCTATTAAGAGGAAACACATGTTCTTAACCATCAGGCCCACTCAGGCTGTATCTATGTACATGGTGATACAAGATTCTATGTACATTTTTAGGGTTTTCCTGCTCACATTTTTCCATTCTACTTAGACTTTGGAAAAGATAAAATGGAAAATTCAACTCACTATCAGATTCAAAATGTAACAATAGTCAAATTTGGTAGATAAAAGTGACGATATACCATCCCTCACAAGTAATAAAATTTTGAAACATGAACAAGAGGTTTCTCCTCTTTTCCACGATCTATACCCTAGGCACCCCCTTTTTCCA
Organism: Picea engelmannii; assembly: GCA_009831015.1. Taxonomy (NCBI): domain Eukaryota; kingdom Viridiplantae; phylum Streptophyta; class Pinopsida; order Pinales; family Pinaceae; genus Picea; species Picea engelmannii. The sequence continues at coordinate 53,092 of ML796756.1, forward strand.
ATCCAAATTTTGCTCCGTCGTGCATAACAATCGATCCCAAACCCCTACTTCCACCTGTTTATTCTTGAACCAATGTTCACTTGTTTTCGAGAGTCCTATAGCTCGAGCCAACATTGATATGAGACATAAAGCATAAAGTCACCCACACGAGCCACACTATCGTCAAATACCTCTACAAATTTCCTGGTCACAGGGGCATCATACCCCTTGAACTTCTTGATAAATGGCAGCCAACCTGTAGTTTTTAGGAGAGGTTTACTAGCGATGTACGCGGGGTATGCTTCAATCTCTCTTAGTGACCATGGTTCCTATATTACCATGCCAAGATTCCACATAGTTTAACAATTCAGGGTGTGATAGGGTGTCTAGAGGCACTCTCATTTCAACAATTTGTACTACCAACAGGGAGAAAGGATTTCAGGATTTGGGGAACAAAGTATGATGAATTGGAACTTATTTCAAATCCTGATAGTGATTTGAAATAAGTTGGGTCGAATGTAATGGGAAATGAATATATATATCTATATATCTATCTATCTCTCTCTCTCTCTCTCTCTCTCTCTCTCTCTCTCTATATATATATATATATATATATATATATATATATATATATATATATATATATATATATATATAT
>ML796756.1:53778-80495 GCA_009831015.1 Picea engelmannii
GCATGAATGAAGCACGATTGTGGGTGGTAGAGTGATCATGAAATATAATGGTTTAAGAGATCACATGTGACGAGGGAAATGGATAAGGGTAACACATGGGATATGGGTAGTTTGTAGGATGGTTAAGTGGGATATGGGTAGATGATAGGTTTATTAAATGGGATTTATAGGATACATGGAATAAAATGTATGTTATATGATCTCATAGGTAAATATAAACTAAGTTTCGCATGTTTTTAACAAACCAGAAAAAAATAAAAAGTTGTTCCATTTCCTCAAGTTTACCTCATGATGTATGATGTAATGGAGAAGAGAAATAAAACCTAAGTTTGCTTATTTCTTTATGTTGGACTTATGATACCATTGGATGCTTATTGTTGTAGACGAGATGACAAAAAAAATGATGATACCGTTAGTGTTGAGATTATTATTTACACAAATGGATGATGTTGATGGTGTAGTCCTATAGAAGGATGGAGAGAAGAATCTAGTGTTTCTTAGGCCACCCCAGAACATTAATTTTGGAACCACTAGCCTATAAATGATGGAAATAATTCAATTTAATAATCTACAGGTCATCCTGTAACTGATACATGGATCCTGTAACTGCAAAAGAAAATGGTTACAAGACTACTCAATGGTTAGCAGAATGCTTGTAACTACTAAAATAACAAATATTGAAGCTGCTATTGAAAGGTTGTGTAGTGAGAATGAAATATATCAATACTGAAAGTTGTTGATAATAAAAGAGAATTGAAAACATGAAAGATGAAAATATGAAAACTGAATCTAAATTGAACATGATGACACAAAAGCAAGTAAAGGAACTATTGCAAGATATTGCTGATACCATGAAATCAAATAGTCATCAATTGCTACCAAAACCTGAGGTAAAATTCTCATCATGTGAATAAATGTGTTGATGTCGAACATGAAGATAAATTGTTGGAATATTGGCCATTAAGGTATGTCATTAACCAATTTGAAGCAACTCACCTTTAATGATAACGAGTGATAAAGTACCTTAGTGGATATTGAAAGGCAAAAATATATGTGTTGATGTCAATTCACTTGAAATATTCATCAATCAAGAGGCATTAATGAATCCCCATGATTAACAATAAGGAAATGTACCATTAATTTATGCAGATTCTAGGGAACTATGAAGTATCTAACCTTGACCCTAGATAATGTGTTGATGTTGACGGGGTAAGGTTTGTTAGAAGGAGGGCCTTAAGGAATCCCCCATCAACTGACATGAGTGAAAAATACATTATTTTGAAGGACCATAGTACAATATTACAACAATGTTACAAAATTTGAATCAATACGTTCCATTCAATCAATTAATTTGTGCCTCCTCCTTTTTGTTCTATCGAATAATTTCCCTTGCAAGAATTTATTGTGAACTTTTGACCTCTGACGAAGATACCGACATAATAAATTTAACTGCAGTAGAGATGGTTTCCAACTATGGCGACAAGACAACAAGGATGGTTATCCCAAGATCTATAGTGAGATGGTTTTTCACAAACCTAGATAATTTCCTGCCGATACTACTGTTAAGAGATTAGGCAAAGAAAAACTTCCTCTTTTTGGGAAAAATCAAACTTATCTATGTTACAATCAACAATCTCCCTTTTATTGAGAAAATCCCAGGGAACATTTTCTATCTAGTTATCTGTTTTTCAAGCAAATTCCTTGTTCAAATGCGCCATAAAGTTGTTTTTCACAAAAGGTCATTATTTTTTCTTTACTTTTTTTCTTTTTATAATAATTTTTGTTAACAATTTTTTTCTTTTAATTTAAAGAAGGAAGAAGAAACAAATCAAAGTGAGGTTGCAACAGGTTGGGAGTATTCCCTACTTAATACCTCCATCTCATATTGTTGTTGAATATATTAGACGAACTCTTCTCGACTAAAAATATGCTTGTACAATTCTATTCGATGCCTATTTACCGAGAAAGAAATCCATTCCCATCAATGGTCTTGATATTCATGGAACCATTGTCAAATACATTCACAACTTCATATGGACCTAACCATCATGTGGTGAACTTGTCATGCCATTTAATTATTTTCTATTGGACAAGAGTGGTTTTCTAGATGGCATCCTGCCACATCTCATCCAATTCATTTAGCTGAACTATCCTTTGTTGTTGTGCCTCTATGAGATCCATACCTAGCTGAGTTGTCGTTCTATAGGTATTTACTTGAAATTATATCTGAAGGAAAACTTGTTTTCCATACACTAATTCATATGGTGTGAATCCAGTTGTGTTCCTCCATGTAGTCCTGTAGGCCCATAGTGCCTCGGAAAGATGATCTTCCCAGTCCTCATGATGTCACTGTATTTTCTTATTCATAATTGCTTCAAGGACCTTAATTTTGGACTCCACTTATCCATTGGCATGCAGATGGTAAGGGGAGGATTTCCGGTGTTTGATTTTATATTGTTGAGTGATGGCCTATACCAACTTTGATGTGAATTTCACTCCTTGATCTGTTACAATTTCTCTTGGCACACAAAAATGGGTAAAAATATCTTTAGATAGAAAATCAACAACTGTTCATTCAGTAGCACAGAAAAAATATTTGTCTTCTACCCACTCGATAATATAATTAGTACAAACTAAGATATACATTTTATTTTTTGATGTAGAAACAATAGACCCTGCAAAAGTTAGAGCCCATTTCTCAAAAGGCTCAATCGTTACCTAGGGATGTAAAAGAATATTGTCAGATCATACTGGGTGGCCCATTCGTTGGCAACTACCACAACTATGAACATATTATTTGGAATCCTTGAAGAGGTTTGGCCAACAATATTCTGAATAAATAAATTTATATGTTGTTCTTTTGTCAACGAAGTGCCCTCTACATGGCTCATCATAACAATATTTCAATATATCAAAAAGTTTTTCTTCAAAGACACATCTTCTGATAATCAAATAAGGTCCTCTTTGGAGGAGGTCCCCTCCTACCCAAGAATAGGAAGCATTGCGTTGGACGATCCTCCTCTTTTCACTAGGTGAAAGATGTTGTGGCAGTTTCCTTGTAAACAAATAATTAGCCACATTTGCAAACCATGGGGAATTAGTAGATACAAAAAATAAAATTTCTTCAAGAAATTCATCATCTACATGAGTTGCTTGTTCTTCATTATGAATCCTAGAAAGGAAATCTACTACCAAATTTTTCATCCAAGGTCTATCTAGAATAGTAATGTTAAACTCCTGTAACAATAAAAGCCATCTAATCACCCTACCATTGGTTATAGGTTTTTTCATTAGGCTCCTGATGGCATAGTGGTCGGTATGAATTAAGACCTCATACCTAGTGATGTAGTTTCTGAACTTATTCATTGCATGCATGACTGCTAAAAATTCATTTTTCCGTGACTTTATAGTCTAACTCAACTAGTGTTAAGTTCTTGCTAATTGTTGGCACAAAATTTATTAGACTAGGATCCTTCTCAGGTTACCAGCAAAAGGTACCGTGTAGTCTACAATGCTAGCATTTTCATCTCCTCCAAAGAGAAGAAGTCTCACCCGAAGCACAATCAAGACAGAAGGATAGGGAAGGGAAAGGAGAATACTTAAATGGGTTCACATAACCTTCAAGATTCACCATGATATTGCGCAAGACACACTAACTACATAACATATATAAGCTCATACGCGCAGGAACTAAAGCTACTTAGGTTGCGGAAAAAATCCATTCACAAAAACATCATATGGAACTTATGAAGCATAAAGAAGTACTGTAAAGATAAAACACACAAGCATGAACATATAATGACACAACATATTTCAAAGTTTTAGATCCTTATTTATATTTTATCATCATGACTTATCAGATACAACCTCAGAGATACAAAGTGATGCTCTGTCATAGACCCGTGGCTTTGGACCCATGTCACAAAGCTCTATTTACCCAAAACTATATACATATTACATTTACAGAACTAAGACCCAACTTATCAAAAGTAGACAACAACAAGAAGATCAACTGGAATGGAACCCTTTTACAATCATATTTGTCTCATATATATAGGATGAGTAGTGTCTTCTGGCTTTGGGATCGCATGCTTTCTTGTTCTATTGCAATTGCTTTTACCTTGCTGGCATTGCGCTATCCTTTTCCGCAATCAATTTCTCTTACTTTTCCTTTCTTTGTTGTCCAACTTCTTCTGTAGCTTGCACAACTCGTGCTAAACGAAAACTGGGACTACAATATTTCTTGCACAACTTCAATTCCAAAAATGAAGGGCCAACAAGCTCCGAACACAAGCCTTGACTCACCCTTGAGTCAAGTACTTGGCTCTTTCACAGCTTCTAGGAGAAATTGTTGCTTTCCTTGACTTCCTAAAAGCTCCCAACTTTATCCTGCCATTTCCCGGCAAGGAGTGAAGCCTTGACTATGAACTGTTGGGTTGCATCTATGATACATCCTTTGGGCTTGGATGTGACCAAAGATTTCCATTTAGAGTCTGTTTTTGCATTGACCTTATGCATTTGCATGTAAAATGTATGAATGACAGGTCAAAAGTCATGCAACTCCTTCTTAGCTACAGATTGCGCCTCAAACATGGCGTTCAACTCATTGTTTGCTTGCTGAATTTGATCGAACTTATGTTGTTTCTCCAACAGATCCATAGGAGTCACAACTTCCTCATTCAACAACTAGATTCTAGCACGCATGTCCTCCAAAGTCTGGTTGCGCCTAGTGATGATGCCCATCCAACCACTGACTTCTCTGAAAATATTTGTGCACTCAGCTGTGCGGTTGTGTAGTGTTGCTCGAGCATTGTTTCCTTCTATCACTATTTTGTCCATCTGCAACTACAACTTCTGAGGCTGTTTCTTTGCATCTTGATGACTCTGCCACAACTGCACTTCCAAATTTTCGATGCAAATGGCCAATTGTGAAAATGCTCCTTGGAGAAATTTGATCTGATGCTCTGGTTCTCCCGCATCACTGGCTTCTAGAATATGGGATGCAACCTTCCATATTTCTGGCTAGTATTCAACAAGGATTTCCTCAACTCTTTCCATTCTATGCTCCACCTGGATATTTGTGTGTTATTCCCATTTTATGCATGCTTTCACAAGGAGCACTTCCTCCCTTGCGAACTCTGCAGACCTTTCAGCCTGTTGGAGCCTTTGCTCCAGTTGATTAGTTGAGGCTCTGATCATTCCAACTAGGTGTGTTGCTGGCCACTATGAAAGGTCAATAGAAGAAGGGGTGACATCCCTGGGTGCTCAGACCTATAGTGGGATTCCACTGGCTATTGAATGTTTTGAGGGAGTCTCTACCTCCTCCTCTCCTGTAGATGGTCTTGGCACAAGCCTCAACCTCAACATTGATGACATGAGTGTTAGAACATCTGTTCTTGCCAGGAAGAGTTGCAACAACTCTGTGCACTGCTGAGGGTTTTGGATAACTAGCTCCATTTTCTCCTGCACCGACGTTGCACTTTTCCCTGAAGTTGTCTCTAGTTCCTTCTGAACCTATGGTATCTCCACCTCTTTGCATGCCTCTGCTTCTAGAGTTGCACTTCCCATGGCACCCTCAACCTTGGTCGTTGAGGTAGCGTGATGGGGACTTTGGACTTGCGGATTTTACATAGTTTTCATCTTCATTGATGATGGAGTGTCCTTACATTGTACAAAAGGTACAATCTACTGGTCCTGGGCTTCAGGGTTTGGGCCAGTCAGTTCTAGTCTTTGTGTCTATATTTGGACCAGGAATTTTTTTGTCTTTGCTTGGGTAACTCTGGGATTAGTTTTGGGAGTTTTGGTCTTTTCTTGGGTAGTTTTGGGGGATTGAGCTGCATGGGCTTTGGATCAGTGGTTTGGGGTGGAATTTCAGATTTTGGAGGTGTCAACTGGGGTTGTGGTGGTGATGGGGGGTGCTCAATGACGATGGTGGATGGTAGGGTGTCAGGCTCAGGGTTTTATTGGATATGTATGATAGGGGCTACTCGAACCGCTGAGCAAGTGCGGGGAGATGTGGATGAGATGGGTTGGGGGTTCAAAACCTTTCTCGGCGAGAGCCCTGTCCTAAGTTTCTTAGACACTTGTTCGATAATGAATGTAACACTAAGGATTTCGTTGACATCCTTACCTATCAACACAGCTTGCTCTGGCAGTTGTGGGAACACCGACAATTTCCTATTCTTTCACTCTAATGGCTTCCTCTCCTCCTCTTCTTCAAATTCCATATGTGCCAGAGCGTCTTTCTTCTGCACCTCTGGGCCTGAGCTCGGTCCTACCCCTACTTATTTACTTTTCTTCTTCAACGGCTCGGTGAGAAAAACATAGTGCATCCTCGACTTGCGTGGGTTTCATTTAAGTCCAGGCCATGACATCACCTCCTTGTCGAAGGCCTCTTCGTCCAAATAGAACGAAAAAATATGTGATTGGAAGTCCTCTCTGTTGGCATACCTCATCCACACCAAAGTATGGTGTCGGTTCATGCTGAAGGCTATGTTCCTCGTATTGTAGTTGAGGATCTCCTGTGAAATGCGCAACCTCTGGGTTGCATCAATAAGTTCATTGTACCACTTGGAGAACGTCGTTTTGTTGAAGGAGGTGTTCTCTGAGTCCGCCCTTGAATTCTAGGGCTCAAACATCTTTTCTAGGCACCCCTTATCTGCTAGCACCAATGGTCTTCTGGTGGGTGGCGTCCACTTGAGCATTGCAAATGTGAGAAACAAGTATCCATAGGTGAAGGTACCACCTTTCTCCTGGGATTCCTTGCAAGCCACAAGTAGTTCCTCCAACAGGTAGCTACACAAATTGAAGACAATGCCATTGGCGCAAAAATATGCCACTGATAACACATCTAGTGTGCATTCTCCCATGAATTTGCTGGCTATGATGTAGCAGCCAGTCTTGACCATCTCTGGTAGTATGGGGTCGATATTAGCTATGCACCTTCCCATCTGCGTGTGGAACCTCTAATATAAGATGGGCTCCCATTTCTTCTTTCCATGCTTGGTGGGACCCTGGAATCCTTTGAGCACCTCCTCGCCCTTGAGGGACAGTCCAGTAAGCTGGTGGATGTCTTCTACATGGATTGAATATCTCCTATCCAACCATAGACTCTTGTCATGCACCCTACTAATCAGGAACTTGGTGCACCTCGCAACTTTGCCAGTGGTATCGAACACTGGTAGGTCCTCGAGGTTCATGATGGTTGAGTTGAACAAGCTGATAAATTCGAGCTTTGGCACAAACTACATGCCTACCAACTCATCTGGAGAAATAATCCAGAAAACGTCTATGTTCATCTAGGGGAACAAGACTTGATCTGTTAAGTCGATATCCATGAGCTTGACCTGCTCCACCTTCCCCTTGAGATCACCCACGACCTCAACTTGGGGGTCGTAGGGCTCATCTAGTACTACATCTTTGGAAATGATGCTGCAATTTCCTGTAGCTCTCGACATTGTGAATCTGAACAAACAACAAATTTCGCAAGCGAAATAAGGATTGAGGATCACAACTATGGGTCGAGGGAATACACAGGCTTGCTCACTCTGCAGAATTAGAAAATCTCTAAGTGCTTTCTGGGAAAAAATGCGTACTACAACGAATTATTGAAGCCTTATACTCGGGCATAGCTGGCAAGTTCAGTAATAACTATTATTCATTATTACTCTATAGATGAAAATTGGATCTGAGTTTTCCGACGGGACTGGATAACGGGGTAAATACTATTGGATGATTCTGGCATTTATTGTGCAAGTTGGACATGGACGTGGCTAATTTAAGACCTTGCCATTTGACATATGAGAATATCGGTGAAAATATCGATGGCATCTTCACATATAGCGAATTTATGGCTTAACCGAATTTAGACGAGGTATTGTAATAGTAATAAAGTCTGTGATTGGACTGGGTTCATGTGGCACATGGACTCAGATTGTGTTTTGATTCACTCTCCCTCCTACCACAAAGGGGTCCCGGTCATATTAATGAATGTTATTAATAGGTTCTTGACACTTCTAATCCTACGCTACTGAGTAAGTAGTTCTGTATCAAAAAACACTTAGACATAAAAATAAATGAACTACATGTCGCAACACAACACTGCACACATCGAATTTATTAACTGAATCTACAGAAATTGCAAAAAAACTAAAATATGACTACTATACATGCTCCTTTGGACTAGAGAAACAATCCTTTATCTCATTTATGAGACATATAGGGTTTCAGGTGAGTGCCATTCACCCATCCTGGCCACAGCATACCATCTAGTTGCGCAAGTCTAACTGCTCTAGAAGGTTGGATCTCCACAACTATAAATGGTCCCAACCAATGCATACACAACTTTCCTGGATGCTTCTGGTATTGACTGTCATAGAGTAGGACCTTGTATCCCTGCACAAATACTTTAGTATTAATGTGTCTATCATGCCAATATTTTTTCCTTGTTTTCTCAACTGACTGATGGAAGTCTGCTAAAAACCTAGTCTCCTCAAGTTCTTGTAACTCCATGAGTCTCTGCGCAACTAATCCTTTGTCTGATCTGTGTAATGTACAAACTTGGACAAATTAATTCTATAGGCACCACAACTTCTTTCCCATAAACTAGATAAAATGGAGTGTACTTGTGGAGTTTCTTTGTGGTTGTCCTGTACACCAATAGTACGGCTAGAACTTTGTCATCCCAATCTTCCCTGTTTGCGCAACAAACCTTCATTAACCCTCTCTCTAGAATCTTGTTATTATCTTATACTATTCCATTGGCTTGCGGGTGTTAGGGGATACTTTTATGATGTTGGATCAAGAACTCTATTGTAAGATTTTCTATGGTACTACTGATAAAATGAGCTCCCTCATCACTAGTCAGACTCCTAGGACATCCAAATTGAGGGATAATATTTTCAAAAATGAACCTAGGAGAAGTATTGGTCAAAAAATCCTAAATAACAACTGCCTCAACCCAACGTGTAAGATAGTTAGTTGCGGTAATAATGTACGTAGCCTTTGAATTCTTAGCTCTGGGGTTGATCAACCCAATAAATTCAACCACCCACTTCTCAAATGTTTGTAAGGGTCAAACTAGTTGAAGTGGAAATTCATCTCGCCGTGATGGCGTACCCGTCTTTGACACACATCGCATGATCTAGTATATTCCTTTGCATCCTTGAAGAGTGTGGCCCACCATAGTCCATATTGGAGAACTGTTGGCCCTTGGTTATGGAATAAAGAGAAGAACAAGGAAGAAAAGGTGAAAAGTGAACTTCGTGGAAGACACAATGACTGTCACTAGGTTGAAGTGAGAAAACAAGTAGAGAAGATGGAGCGAAGTATGGAAAAGCAAGCCGTTGGATGAGAATACCAAGGATGACAGATCATAAAGGAATAGGGATCGAGGAAAACTCAGCAAGCGAAAAAAGCCATCGTTGGATGCTTTGGAGCACCGCATGATAAGGAAGGAAAGACAGGCTGACGAAGCCCAAAAAAAGTGGGTCTAGTTGACCTAGGGTTTTAGACACCTAGGGTTTTGGTATTTAGGGTTTTGGCACCTAGGTTTCAGCCTAAGGATGTCAGTGAGGTGTTGTAATTTATAAATAGAGGTCTAAAGGGCCTAGGTTGGGTTGATAATTCTACAGTACAATATTGTTGTTGATCTATCTATAGTATTGTGTGAGGGATCATTGTATTGAGAGAGAGAAGTGTTGAGAGAGATAAATCCTTTTGGTATTCTAAGATATTTTGTTGGGTGAAAAGATCAAGTCTTACAGCTGGGTGTACAAGAAGGGGAGAGAAAGAGAGAGAAGAAAGGAGGACCTGCTAGCTGAGAGTGCAGATAAGAACCATATGCTTTACCTTAATGAATCATAAGAACATTTCTGTGGATGTAGCCCTAGAGAGAGGGTGAACCACGTACATATTTTGTTGTGTGTGTGATTGATGCTTTGATCTCTGTCGTTGTTATATTGTTACCTGCCTTATTGTATTAGATCAGATCTATAGCTATGAAGGATAGATCTATCTTGTTGAATGGCAGATGCATGATGTGTTGCTGTTATAATAGATCCACTTGATATTCCCCTAGTTGTAGACATCTCTATCCTGCAACCCCCTCATAGCTGCTTCGGGTGAGACGACATCTGCTTCGGTGTTGCCAAAAGGGCCAGTAGCTAGGGATTGTTGGTACGATCTTGGAGATGAACCCTGGGTCTTCCCCTGTGCCAACAAATGGTTCCATTGTTGGGACTAGAATCTTCATGAGGTAATTTCAAGGTAGTTCCCATCGAAGACAGAGATTCAAAAGTGGATAGAATATCAAGAGAAGGACTTCGCTAAAGCCCATAACAAGAACCCTAATCTTAGTACAAAAGATTGGTTGGAGAAATATATCTTTACCTACATTCACGAGATATTCTTTGGAGGGATACATCAAGAGCTATATGAATGGTTAGCTAGGTTAGCAGATACCCAGTTCGAGATAACACCTAGATCTCCTGTAGTTTGGACATCGGTGTTGATTCAGAAGGCTAAAAGGGTTGATAACGTTGTATCCAAAGTAGTAGATAACTGGTTTGATAGTACCATTGGAGGGTATATCACCAAGTTTTCTATTGACAGAGTGGAGTCATACAGCCAAGCTGAAAGATATTTCTTTAAAGGACCCAGAGGAAAATTTTTACAATTCCTGAAGTTGAGACTCAAGATGTTGTTGCATGAGAAGAAAATCTTGAAGATACAGTAGATCGAGAAGATTTGAAAAGGCTAATGTTCAAAAATTCAGACAGTGACAGCGACATAGAAGCTGGACATACGCTCAATGGAAGATTATTTCGATGGGTTCACCTTGAGAACCTCTTTAAGAAAAACTATGGGGAAGGGGGTTTCTACAGTGGAGAAGAGGCAGATATGACAGATGAAGAACATTCAAAACCGTTGGGGCCAGAGGATGAAGCAACTAAAGAACTTCGCCAAAATGAGCCAGAAACCTTAGGAACTGTGCAGGCTACTGAAGTAAGTAATATCAATCCTCCTGTTGTTTCAGAAACACTAAGTAATTAGAACATTCCAAATCACCAGAGTCCGTAGAGCACTATTACTAGCAGCTCAACATCCACTCAGACAGGAAACCTAGGCAACTCCATGGAAGATGATATGAGGCTCCCTATATTTAGAGGAGATGGATCTAAAGATCCTGATCAGAACGAGTTCCTGTGTGAGGCCGTATGGAACATTAAAAATATTACCGACAAAGCTGTTAAAAGAAACCAATTTAGCACTACACTGAGAGACCGCGCGTTGAGATGGTACATGAAGCTTGTCAAAGGACTTATGCAGCCTAAGCCATTGAATGAGATCAAGAACACGCTGATTGTAGAGTTTAAGAAAACTAAGTTAGAGTCCCAATGTATTACAGAGATGAAAGATATCAAGAAAAAGGTAGCCGAACTTGTTTGGGAATTTGATCAGATATTCAAGACCCTTACAGGAAGATTGACCTTTAAGATCCTGGACGAGTAGAACAAAGAATGGTTCATCGTTGCTCTCTTACCACATATCAGAGTCCCCGTGATGCAGCAGAAGATTGTTTCACAGGCAGAAGCATTGGAGATCGCCATGAAACTTGAATCAACCCGTATGGGAGAATCCAACTCAGGTATGAGTAAGATCTTGAGTCAGCTAACTAGTTTGTCTCTATAGGTTGAAGACATGAAGAAAGATAAGGGAAAATACCAAAGAGAAGACATGTGGTGTGTTAGATGCAAATCAGAAGGTTATGACAAGGAACACTTCCCTCTATTCAATGAATACTTGGCTTATGGATCTCTGAGCCACTTGAAGTAAGTCACCTTAGCTTGGTGCGAAGTATGCAGAAATCGACATCACCCTGGTGAGTGCTATTACATGCAGAAATATGTTCAGACACCCACAAAATTGTATTTCACATTCTGTAAATCAGTAGGGAATGATGATAGAGTTTGTAGATCTTATGATCTCATGCATGAAAGATCAAGAGACATATACAAGATCCAAGGCTAAGTACATCAAGAAGGAAACAATGCACAGTATAACTCCCCAGGAAGAGGAAACTTCAATCCTCATAGTGGATACAGAGGACGAGGAAGAGGAGGAGGAATGGGCCGAGGCCGAGGAAAAATAACCTGTTATAACTGCGCGTAGCCAGGACATCTAGCAAGGGACTGTCATAACCCTTGTACCACTTGCATTTATTGCAACTCCTTTGAGCATGTCATTGAGGACTGCCCTGTGATGCTATCCAAGATTAAGGAAAGACGAGGACCCCAACAGAACCCACAAGTGCAATTGATCTATGCTGAACCTTGCAGAGCAAACCCTAAAGTCGTTGTTATTACTCGAGGAGGTGCTACCACAGGAGAGGATAGAATGACCCAAGGAAAGATCACAAAAGACTCAGGCATCAGGAAAGCTACAGAGAAGACCCAAAATTTTGATGCGAAGAAAGAAAGACAAATCTTTGAGGAAGAAAGGTAAGATTTCAAAGCAAATCAAGGTTATTCCTCCAAAACACGATCAGAAATCAAAGAATATGGGATGTCTCAGTCATTTGATCAGTCGGTTTCACCAAAAGGAGGAAACGAGGTTAGTAAGCTCATTGAATTTTTATACACTTGTATTAAGTTAATTCAGGATGAGAACGCTGTGAAAGAACTACAGAACTTAATCAGGCAGAATGAGCTAGGGAAGATAGACTCCTTACTGAATAGGTCAGTACACCAAATTGGTAAGAAGATAAGGAAAAATAAAGAATTACATTTCAATGCTCAAATAGGAGAGTATGATATAGACTATGTGGTCCTCGACTTATGGTCGGAGGTCAATGTCATGACGAAGAAAACTTGGGCACTAATGGGAAAACTGAGGTTGATCTATTCCCCTATCAGAATTAGGATGGATAATCTGCAAGATGTCAACCCATTCAGATGATTGGAGCATGTCCCTATGAACATCGATGGATTTAGAACCTTTGCAGATTTTGAGGTAATTGAAATTGTTGATGACAACTGCGCTTACCCTGCATTGTTAGGATTTGAATGGGCCTTCAACAATTCCACTATTGTTGATTTGAAGAAAATACGTATGACATTTGAAAGAGATGGACTTAGGGTCATTGCACCCTTAGCTCCAAGTGAAGGTCCGTGATACAAAGAGCCCATCAGAGAAGAATATCACGCGTACGAATTGGAAAACATCTACAAACTAACAACTAGACAACAAGATTACATCAACCCTACAACCGATGGGAATCTAAGTTGGCGAAGTGACAATGCGTGTTCGTCAGATTCAGAGGAAGTGCCGGAGAACTGGCAGAACCAGATGTATGAAGTATCTACCAGAAGATGTGCTAGATTAACCAGAGAAGTTCGTTGGATAGGCACAATAGTAAGTAACTTACCCACATTTGATGGTCTGAATCCTTTAGAAGCCTTCCTACCATACTTTGAAGAAAATGTACGAACACGATAGAGATTGTTGGCAATGGATGAGGCCCTGAAAGATACACCAACAAGATGGTGGGGGACACATAAAAGAAATATTACAGACTGGTCACAATGCCGAACTTTAATGACAACACGATTCTCAACACAAGCAGTAAGTTGCGAAGTAAGGTACACTGGTTGAAGTTGCACAAAAGACCATGTGCGAAGTTGCGAAGAGGCCCGAAGTGACATTTCTTGAGAACAATGGGTGAACCAATTCATCAACATGCTGGACACGACCCCCATCAACTGGTACCTTCAAGCGGAGCTACGCCTTGTCACTACAGATTGGGAAGGTATGATCCAGAATTTTGTAACCACCTTTTTATTTGAAAGTGACTATCCTTCAGTAGACCAAGCGTTACGGATTGTGAGAAAGAAGGTATTCGAGGAGACATCTAGTCTCCCTATGGAACAAGAAGAGGATGAATGGATTGTGCCTCTCCAAAAATTTTAGAGCTGCTATAACATCAATGTCGATGACGATGATGATCCCAAGAAGGTGAACATCGCAGAAATAGAAGGCCAAAGAAATGTGGAAGGACCGGGAGTTGAACTACCATTTATTGGTTAGCCAATCAAGATTAAAAAAGTGAACATTGGGAGAGAGAAGACACCAAAGCTTGCCAATGTTGAAGATTATTGGGATGCTGTTACCATTGACAAGATTACAAAGTTATTACACGAGTATCAGGACTTGTTTCCGACCAAGTTCACTAATATGAAGGGTATCAAAGGTCCTATGGGAGAAATGAGGATCCCTTTGAAACCAGGTGTGAAGCCAGTCAAGCAAAGACCCTACAGATTGAACCCGAAATAAAAGGAAAAGTGAAGATTGAGCTTGAAAGAATGTTGGAAGTAGGGATTATTGAACCTGTCGAAGAGTCAGAGTGGATTAGCCCTATGATCATGCAAGACAAGAAAACAAGATAAATCAGGATGTGTGTGGACCTTAGGAAGTTGAATGATTCTTGTTTGCATGACCCTTTCCCTACACCATTCACTGATGAAGTATTAGACAACGTGGGAGGCCAGGAGGTATATTATTTTACAGATGGATTTTCAAGATACCATCATATCCCGATTGCTAAGGAGGACTGCCACAAGACCAAGTTTTCCATAGAATGGGGATCCTACCAATATACAAATATTCCATTTGGATTGAAGAATGCCCCAACCATCTTTTCCAGGGTGGTGGTCGAACCGTTAAAAGAATTTTTGCATAAATTTTTAGAAGCATATTTTGATGACTGGACTGTGTTTAGTTTGTTGAAAAATCATATTGAATTTCTATGGCTAATGTTGGATAAATGCAGGCAGTGTCAAATTTCTTTGAATTTGAAGAAGTGAATCTTATTATCACCATTTGGAGTGTTATTAGGCCATATTGTATGCAATCCGGGATTGTTGGTTGATCCATCTAAAGTTGCAATTATATTTGATTTTCCACCTCCTACTTTAGTCAAACAACTGCGCACTGCGCTAGGACATACCGACTATTACAGGATATTCATTAAAGGCTATGCCCAAATCATAGCACCAATGGAGAAGATGTTGAAGAAGGATTGTCAATTTGGTTGGACAGACGAATTCCATCAGAGCTTCGACACGCTGAAATAGAAGGTGGTCATTGCGCCCATTATGGTTTTTTCAGATTGGAGAAAAGAGTTTCACATGCATGTCAATGCATCTTATATTGCATTAGGAGTAGTACTGGCTCAACTGGGAGAAGGGGAGATCAACCATCCATTAAATTTCTCTAGCAGGAAGCTATCTACAGTTGATATTAACTAAACCACTACAGAAAGAGAAGGATTAGCCATGGTGTATGTGCTGCAGAAATTCCGCCACTACTTGTTGGGAGGCCACTTCAAAATGTTTACAGATCACTCTGCGCTGAAATACCTAGTCAACAAGCCACTGTTGGGGGGGGAGAATATGGAGATGGCTTTTGTTGTTTCAAGAATATGATTTTGAAATAATATTTATGCTAGGAAGAATGAACAAGGGCCCTGACCACCTATCAAGGTTGGAGCATGGAGAAGAACCCACCAGATTGGAGGATACACTACCAGATGCACAACTAATTTCCATTAGAAATATTGATGAACACTTCATATACATAATCCAGTTCCTTTCAATAGGAATGACACCTAGTGAGTTTACAATTCCCCAGAAGAAACAACTAGTGGTGCACGTTGCAAACTTTTCACTCATAGCGAGACAACTATACAAGATGGGGCCTGATGAGATACTGAGAAGATGTGTTATGGAGGTAGAACGACCATTGATCCTTGTAGAATCTCATGAAGGAATCACAGGAGGACACTATGTAGGAAGCGCAACCATGCAGAAGATTCTGAGAGTTGGCCTTTGGTGGCTTACCTTACACAGAGATGCTAAAGATTATTCCAGAGCCTACGATGTATGCCAGGGAGTTGGAAAACCATCCAGATGAGATGAAATGTCATTAACACCACAAAGGACTCTACAAGCATTTGAAAAATGGGCCATTGACTTCGTGGGACCCATAAACCCATTAGGAAATCAAGCAGGAGAAAGGTACATCATTACTGGGACAAAATACTTAACCAGATGGGCTGAAGCCAGAGTAATCAAGGATTGTAGTGAAACTACAACTGTATGATTTATATTTGATGACACAATAACCAAGTTTGGATGCCCCAAGATCCTTATGAGTGATCAAGGTACACACTTCATCAATAAGATAGTTGAAGCCCTGATTGAATAATTTGTAGTCCACCATCAAAAGAGTACACCTTACCATCCACAAGAAAATGGGACAGTTGAAGCATTCAACCAGATATTGGAGACAACATTAGCAAAAATTTGCAGTGTTAATAGGGATGACTGGGATTTAAGAGTGCCTGTAGTACTATGGGCCTATAGAACCAATTGCAAGAAATTAACAATGCAAACCCATTTCAAATTGGTTTATGGTCTTGCAACTGTTGTCCAGATGGAATACTTGGTACCAAGCTTAAGGATTGCTACGTTTACAGACATGGATGATACTAGAGCTGTTCATGAGAGGCTTTCACAGTTGGTTGAACTAGAAGAAGACAGATTCATTGCAGGATTCCACCAACAGGTTCAGAAGGAACGAGAGAAGGTATATCATGACAGGCACATCAAGAAGAAGGCATTCAAACAAGGTTATTTAGTACTTGTGTATGAAAATAAGTTTATAAAACACCCAGGGAAGTTCAGAACACATTGGCTTGGACCATATGAGATCGTCTATGTGACAGAAGGAGGAGTTGCGAAGCTAAATACATTGAACGGAGAGTGGAAGGAAGGATTGGTGAATGGGAGTCGACTGAAGTTGTACTATGACAACCATCTGCCTCGCAACTCTCAGTAAAAGAATGAAGAAAAGGTTCTAGGTACCAGGTGCAGTTGAAACTAGGTACCAGACATAAAAAAGACAGTATGCACAAGGATGTGATGGAGGTATAGAGCAGAAAGCAAAGACTGCACTACGTAACCCAAAGTCGAAGTAATAGAGAAGAATCAGATACAAAGTGCCTCGGGATGAGTCATAGGTGAGTGTTGGGGGCCTGTTGGCCCTTGGTCATGGAAAAAAGTGAAGAACAAGGAGGAAAGGGTGAAAAGAAAACTTTGCATAAGACACAGTGACTGTCATTGGGTCGAAGTGAGAAAAAGAGCAGAGGACATGGAGAGAAGTATGGAAAATCAAGTCGTTGGATGAGAAGACCAAGGATGATAGATCAAAAAGGAAGAGGGATCAAGAAAAACTCAACAAGTGGAAAAAGCCATTGTTGGATGCTTTGGATCACTGTGTGAGAAGGAAGGAAATATAGGTTGGCGAAGCCTGGAAAAAGCGGGTCAAGTTGACCTAGGGTTTTGGTATTTAGGGTTTTGGCACCTAGGTTTCGGCCTAAGGCTGTCGGTGAGGTGTTGTAATGTATAAATAGAGGTCTAAAGGGCCTAGGTTGGGTTGATAATTCTACAGTACAATATTCTTGTTGATCTAACTATAGTATTTTTTGAGGGATCATTGTATTGAGAGAGAGAAGTGATGAGAGAGAGAAAGCCTTATGGTATTATAAGATCTTCTGCTGGGTGTGAAGATCAAGTCCTGTAGCTAGGTGCCCAGGAAGGGGAGAGAAAGAGAGAGAAGAAAGGAGGATCTTCTAGCTAAGAGTGTGGATAAGAATTGTATGCTTTACCTTAACGAATCATAAGCACAGTTCTATGGACGTAGCCCTAGAGAGAGGGTGAACCATGCACATCTGTTGTTGTGTGTGTGATTGATGCTTTGATCTCTGTCGTTGTTATATTGTTACCTGCCTTATTGTATTAGATCAGATCTATAGATGCAAAGGATAGATCTAGCTTGTTGAATGGTAGATTCATGATGTGTTTTTGTTATGATAGTTCCACATGATATCCCCCTGGTTGTAGACATCTCTGTCCTGCAACCCCCTCATAGTTTCTTCGGGTGAGACTGCATCTACTTCGCAAGTGTTGCTGAAAGGGCCAATAGCTAGGGATTGTTGGTGCGCTCTTGGAGCTGAACCCCGGGTCTGCCCCTGTGCCAACAAGAACTTTTTGCACAGAGGCCTTTCCTCTCACATGACCTCCCACAAATCCACTATGGCACTCCCACAGTATATCCTATCTTTCATGATCCAAGACACATCTCCTGAGGATACTATCTAGTCCTAATTTATACAATTTACCTGCAATCAATTGATAGTTCGTTGCTCTAACCAACATATGGAGTTTCTTGGTTGTAGAGTATGTTTTTGGGTAGGCTTCTGTACTTAAGAAGACTGTTATGTCTTCCAGGTATTCTAGTATGGACTCAACCCAAAATAGGTCTGGATCTGGGAGTTGATCATCGACGGCTTCACCACTTTCCCCTGACTCTAATCTAGACAGGTGATCAGGCCCTACATTGCATCTTCTAGGCTTAATGATCACTTCAAAAGAAAATTCCCGAAACAATAGAAACCGTCTACAAATTCTCCCCTCCAACACAGGTTTGTTAACTAGATATTTTAATGAAGAATGATCAATAAAGAACTTAAAATGAGAACCTAACAAATAATTTCTAAACTTCTGCAAAGCGTAAATCATAGATAAACCCTCCCTTTTTGTTTTTTTATATTTGTGCTCATCTTGCGACAACTTCCTGCTCGCAAAATAGATAGGATGATCCATGGCTCCATCTCCTAGTTGCGCTAAGATAGCTCCCACGGAAATACCCAAAGCATCTACGTGGACATGAAATTAATTTTCTCAATTTGGAAATATTAGAATATGTGTTTTGTTGAGCTTATCCTTTAGGGTCTCGAAGACTTTATCACATTCTGGGGTCCATTGGAACACTTCGACCTTCTTTAATATATTTTCCAGCGATACAGTGATATTTTCATATCTTCTGATGAACCTGCGGTAGTACCCTGTGTGTCCCAACGTGGAGCGCAATTGATTAGTAGTCGTAGGTGGTGACATATTCACAATAACCACAAATTTGGCTGGATCTACTAGTACTCCCTCTCGACATACTATGTGGCCCAACAAATTTCCATGTTGAACACATAAGATACACTTTCTGAGGTTCAACGATATCTTCAATTCTCTACATCTATCAAACATCAGATGTAGTAGTGCTACATGTTCCTTGAAAAGACTATATACTGTCCAATCATCCATGTAAACTTCCATGAACTTGTGAATAAATTATCGGAAAGCTAATATTATAATACTGGAGAAAACTGCAAGGGAGTTCTTTAGGCCGAATGGCATCACATTGTATGGAAATGGCCCCTATTCTGTTATGAATGTGGTCTTATTTTTGTCCTCTTCAACAATCCTTACTTGGTGATACCCCAAAAATCCATCTGTAAATGAGTAAGACTCTTTCCCCGCAACCTGTTCTAGCACCCCATCAGTAAAAGGTGTTGGAAAAGGGTCATGCACATAGGAAAAGTTAAGGCTTCTGTAGTCTTCACAGACCCTAATATCCTATGTACCTTTCTTGCTTTAGATAACTATTGGGCTGACCCATTTTTCTTCTTCCACTGCAAAAATAAGTCCAACTTCCAACATCTTGTCTATTTCCCTCTTAACCTTCTCTTTCACTCGGGGGTTTCATAGAATTTGATCCTGGTTTAAACTCAATTTTCATCTCTCTCATAACTCCTTTAATCCATTTTAACTATGAAAATGTTTTTGGGAACAAATCCTTATATTCTCACAACAAACTCTGTATTTCTTGACTAGTTTGCTCATCCTAGTAATCTCCCACCATAGCTATCTTAGGTTGCTTTGTGGTCCCTATATTAACTTTTCACAAATTCAATGGGTGATTATAAGAACCATCGGTCTAACTGGGTATGATGTTCTGGATTTCCTTATTCCCTTTTGTCTCTTTAATGGCTAGGTTTCTCAATTCTTCTAAATCCTCTGAGATTTCTAAATCCCTCAATCTTAAGCATTCTATAGGTCTCTTGTCCAAGTTCAGGTGAATATCGGTATGAATTTCTTGGCTATTCTTTGCACATACCACTAGGTATGATTTCTGTTTATTATTGTCTGTAAAAAGAAATTATTTAATTCTTTGCAGGACTACTTCAAGCTCAGGGTACTTACTTGTAAATGAGAAGTCCTTGCAAAAGTGATCTTCCAACATTTTCCAGTTGCTGGCCTGTCTTCTGGTTTCTTCATGCATGAACCAAGATTTTTGGATTGGACCTAGTGAGTGGGTAAATTTATGAACCCAGAAGAGAGATGGTATCTCCGCAACTTGCCACTGTGTCATGCATTGTTCAATATGTGCTTTAGGATCAGACTCTCCATTGAAAAATTGCACAACTTGAAAATCCATTCGTATCTATGATTCCATATGCTCCTTGTCTTGAAATCTATATTTGATAGCTTGATTAACATCGTCCCAATTTTTGAATAAGACTTTTTTATTGGCCCACCATCTGGCAGGGGTGTCTTGGAGGGATAAATCCATTACTGAGATCCTTTGATCCTCCACTACCTTTTCTTCCATGTTGAGAAAAAAAATGCCAAGTCCTAAGGTACCATCATATCTTGGGTGTTCTCTAACCTTGGTTCCAACCCATCTAGTTTCCCTAACAATTTCACATCTCCTTGAGAATGTTTCATATGAGCCTTGCTCGCAACTGTCAAATGCTAGTTCTGAATCTTCATCAGTTGATTGTATATTCCTCCAACTTACTGATCCATCAACAGTAGGATTTATGTAATATTATATTTTTCATGCTATTACAGTGTACAACTAATCCAAGTCTTCTCCCTCGATATTGTTATCCGTTGGCTCCATGTATTTGGGCCATACGTACGGATCCATTGGTTGAACCAATTTTATTCCATCTTCCATGGTCTCTTTCTTTAGGTCAATCAATGCATAGTTATCATAGGCCCAATGAATACAAAGTAGTGTAGGATAAGGGTCCTTATCTCCCATGATTTCAATAACCTCAAAATCAACTACAGTCTTCACTCCCACAACATCTATTTCCACATTCTCTAGTCTTTATATTGGGAAAATACAATATTGGTTGGCCATTCTTAGCTGGATTGAGGAATATGTCAACCAGGGTTTTCCTAAGGCTTCCCAAGTCTTTTTAGGTAGTATGATAACATCAGATGCATTATATATTTAGGACAATAAGTTGTAGAAGAAATTTATATCATGAATTCATTAAAACCCATCTCATAAGGCTCACCACCCATCAAAATATGCACAATATAACCACACAACATAAACTAATTGAATATAATATAAGGGCCAAAACAAGGGTATTGTATTCCTGCCCCCTTTACATTATAACTAACATTAATGTGGCCTCAATATTAGAAAGAAAATGTGTATGCATACATCATGTGATCCTGGTGGATATCGGTGCCTGCCCACCTTCTCCATCTGGCTCAAAACCATTTTCTGGCAATTTTGGCAATTTACTATTTTTAGCAGTTTTTAACTTCGGGGGCTAGTTTGAGAGATTAAATGACGTTTTTTCACGATCAGGCCTCTCAATGATAGCCAAAGTCTCTAATTGATCCCTCTAAATGAATATCCTCATCAATAAGTTTCCAACAAGCTATCGTGCACCCTAAACGAAGATCGTATGCAAAAGTTATGACCCCGGGAAGTTAATGTACTAACTTACCCCAATGGGGCCCACATGAATTTTGGCACTTCATCTCTCAGGGTTAGGTTTTTGAATGTCTAGGGTTTTTAAATTCATATTTATTGTAAAAAGGCCTTCAGAGCCTCATTGTACTCATCTTCTTGCGAATGAGCGCAGCCGTCACATCTCTTCTCAGAGATAAGCCGCCACCATTCCAACAAGCTTGTTTCTTACTAGTGGGATTAGAAATAGCACAGGAAGTGCAGGACCTGATATATTTGATGACATACTACTGAAGTTTTGGATAGTATAAATGTTATTGCAGCAATTCCACTATCTTTTCGACGCCGAAGTGTCCTTCTACCCGATTGCAGTGGGCTTCCCAAATCAACTTTGTGCGCTCACTTGATGGAACACAGAGATGGCCCATATGGAACAAAAATCTGTCCTGAAGATGGAAATTAGTGACGACTGAGTGTGTGCCCAAAATTTTGTAAGTGTTGGAGAAATTAGGGCCTGTTTCATAGAGTTGGGGCCACCCGAAGGTTTCGTGGCCGCAAGAGTCTAGCACTGTGGTGAGTGTTGCGACTGGAGGTCAGCTGAGGCAATCAATGACTCGGTTGGTACTTCTTGTTTTGTACTTGATGTTGAGGTGGAACTGTTGTAAGTATGTGGACTACTTCTGATGGCGGTCATTCTACAATTTTCCTTGGGTCTGCATGAACTGCAAGGGCTTATGATTAGTGTGGATGGCTGTCTCTTTCTTAAGAATGTAATGCCTCTAATGTCGGCAGGCTTGCACAATGGAGTACATTTATTTGTCATAAGTAGGGTACTTACAGATGATATCTGATAGTGTCTCGCTGTGATATTCCATAGGGTGGCCGTGCTGAGTGAGAACTGCTCCCACAACATAGTCTGAAGCATCTATCTCAATCTCAAAGGGTTGTTGTAGGTCAGGTAATGAGAGTACTGGTGCTGAGCACAAATGCTGCTTCAAATCATTGAATGCTTTTTGTTGAGACAGAGCCCAAACAAATTTTTCCTTACCACCTCCTCTGGTTACTTGGATGAGGGCCCATGCAATATGGTCGAACCCCAACATGAACCTAAGTTAAAAATTGGCCAGGCCTAGGAAGCTTCGAAGCTCAGTGAGTGTGGTTAGTGCTAGCCAATCATGGATGACCTGGATTTTTGATGGATCCACATGTACACCATTCTGATCCACGATATAACTAAGATATTGGAATCGGTCCATGCCAAAGGAGAAATTTTCCAAATTGGCATATAACTTGTGCTATCGCAGGGTGTGCAAAACCTATTGAATGTTCTGCAAGTGTTCTACCCAGGTCTTGATGTAGATGATTATTTCATCTAGATACACCACTACAAAAGTATTGGTGAAAGGTTGTAGGATATCGTCCATCATCCTCATGAAAGTCATTGGAGCATTTGTCAAGCCAAAGGGTATGACCAACCATTCGAAGAGACCTTCTTTCAACTTGAAGGCGGTCTTCCATACATCTGTCTGCTCGATTAGGACTTGGTGGTAGCCAGACTTCAGATCAATCTTGCTGAAGTATTTTCCCCCCTTGAGTTGATCAAGGATATCATTGATTTGGGGAATCAGGTACCGGTTCCTGACTGTAATTTTATTTAGGGCCCGATAATCAATGCAGAGTCTCTAGGTCCCATCTTTCTTCTGTACTAGCATGATTGGGCTCCCACAAGGTGATGATTTGGGATGGATGTGGGCCATGTGGAGTAGTTCTTGGATCTGTCTCTTGATCTCCTAATTCTCTAATAGGGAGCGAGAGTATACTAGCCTGTTTGGTAGCGGTGCGCCAGGGGTCATATCGATGGGATGCTTGACCTGACAGTGCAGAGGTACCCCAATCGGTGAGGATAATATATCTTGGTATTCCTACATGACCTTATCCACTTGATTTTGTTGTGTGGAGAGGTCGAGCATGAACGTCCTTGATGTGGCTGCAATCTTCCGCTCGTTCTGAGAGCGAATCATGAAGAAGACAAACTTCCCAGTTTTTTAGATGACCTTCTTGCTTTTATTGGAAGAGATCAAGGAAATAACACTAGGTGGGATGGCCTCGGGTATATTGTACAATTTCCTATTCAAAGTAATAATAACACTACGAGGCCTAGATTCATATACAACATGAAATTTTTCATAAATAAGGTTGTGCCAACAGAACATCACAAAATTAAAGAGGAGAAATGTCACATATTACCTCGTCTTTGAAGGGCTTGATGCCATACGACAGGAAAAATTGTTGGCTGACACGGAGTTTGCTTCCTTGGCGGAGCCATCCAATGGTGTAGGGATGCGGGTGCGGTGTTGTTAGTAGGGCTAGTCGCTTGACTACCTCTGCTGAGATGAGGTTCTTCTGACTACGGCTATAAATGATGAATTGTAGTGGGGTTTCCCTTCACCCACATATATGAATGAAAAATGCGCTCACCTTCCTCTAGCTCGTCCGGTTCACTAGGCTGGACCTTAGTAGTGGCAACGGTGGCACTAGGTTCTGCATTGATGATCTATTTTCCCCTTTCTGGTTCAGACTCAGAGTCTAACCCCGCATCTGAATCAGAGGCTTTCACCTCTGTCACCACTAACTTCTTTGAACGACAGTCAACAATGTTGTGCCAGGGAATCTTATGGAAGTTGCACCACTTCCTAGTATATTTCTTCCTCTTTTTGGTGTCCCTCTTTTCTTGCGGCCTAGGCTGGTGGTCTTGAAGCTATCCATATTTTCTCAGTCCTTTATTCTTTGGGTTGGGGTTTCCTTTTACCTTCTTTTTTTGTGAGGGGTTTCATAGCCCAAATTTCCGCGTCTTTTGTTTGAGCTTCTGCTCGATTTTGATGGCATATTGGTAGGTTGTGCCCAAGGATGAGATGTCTAGAAACTCCATTTCGGCCTTGATGTATCTGTGCAGACCACCACAATACTTGAGCACTAGATGTCACTCAGAATATTTGATACCCAACTTGGTGCGCAAGGTATGGAAGATATTTGTAAACTCTGGAATGACTTGGTCTCTTTCCTTCCGCAATGTGGTCCATTTTGTATACAGGTCATCATAACTTCCGACAGGGTAGTACTGTTCTTTAATAGCATCCCTAAATGACTCCTAGGTGACCGTGACTGTAAATAATGAGGGTTCCTCTATTTCCTTCTTTTCACAGAAAGTCTGCCACCAATATTTTATGTGGGGAATGACTTTTAGGAGCGCAAAAGTAATCTTTTCTCTATTCGAGAAGTTATGAACAAAAAAATACCCTTCTAGCAAATTCAACCATTTGTCTACGACGTCTGCATCTATCTGTCCTTCAAATATAGGAATATCAAAGTTTATTTGTACCTTGAAAGGGGTGTCGCTATCGCTTGAGGAATATGTGTCGCATGTTGGTAGCCGCCGAAGGATTTACGCAAAATTATCCATCATTTCATTCCTCTGTTGTGTGAGGGCTTCCTCGAGTAAAATTTTGAAAGGATCTCTTGTCCCGTCGTATTTATTTTTGCCCGCCATGAGAGGTCGCTTAGGTGTGCGAGAGATTTTTTCCTCAAGAGAAATAATCTCAAGCCCTAATTCTTTGTACCCAGACCTCATTGGGGACATGCACTAAAAACAACAAGGCGCAGGTTGCTCTGATACCACTGATCCAGATTTTATGAGAAAAACAAAGTGGATGAAGATTATTATTAATCTTTAATAAAAAAAATATAACAGGTATGTGATAAAACAATAGAGATACAGTAAAAATGGTTTCTATTAACTGAGGAAATAAGCTGAAACTGTAAAATGCAGTGGAAAACAAGCTTGTTGGAATGGTGGTGGCTTATCTCTGAGAATGGATGTGACGAATGCACTCATTCGCAAGAAGATGAGTACAATGAGGCTCTGAAGGAATTTTTACAATAAATATGAATTCCAAAACCCTATACATCCAAAAACCTAACTTTGGAAGATGAAGCGCCAAAAGTCACATGGGCCCCATTGGGGTAAGTTAATACATTAACTTCTCAGGGTCATAACTTTTGCATACGATCTTCGTTTAGGGTGCACGATAGCTCGTTGGAAAGGTATTGACTAGGAGATTAATTTATGGGGCTCAATCAAAGCCTTCAACTATTATTGAGATTTCTGATCATGAAAAAACATCGTTTAGGCCCTCAAACTGGCCCCCAAAGTTAAAAACTGCTAAAAATAGTAAATTGCCAAAATTGCCAGAAAATTGTTTTGAGGTAGTTGGAGAAGGTGGGTGGCCAACGATATCCACCTAGATCATCATGACATCCTACAGGTATCATGTAGTCTCCTTTGGGATATATATATTTATTTCACCTTTACTTATTCGATAAATCAATTTTGTAACAACTGTTAAGAACCAAATATCAATATAGCATAGAAAAACCTCAGAAAAAGTACTCAACGCCTTGAAAAAGAGATAATTTTAGATAATAAGCCTCTTTGAGTGGGAAACCTCCTTTTAACCCACTTAAATGTTCAAGTACAAGATGATTCAAAATGAAAATGTCTCCTTGGTATATATAGAGACTAGGAGGTATAATTACAATTAATGGCCTAAAGCCGACATAAATAAAATAACATTACTAATATAATATGCCCCAATTAAGGGGTAATGAGCCAATATTAGGGCTTAACATGCCCCTCCCCTTGAGACAAGTGTTGTACGCAATGATTGAGTAACTCTGGATGCTTCTGTATAAAAGACTCATCTTCCCAAGTGGAATCTTCAGCCGATAGTTTCCTCCATTTAATGAGATACTCTGAAATGGATCTATTCCTCAGCTGGAAAATTCTTGTGTCAGTGATGGCTTTAGGCTCCAATATGATTTTTCCTTCCTCATCAAGCTCTAGCGATATAGTTTGAACTGGTATCTTGTCACCTATAACCTTCTTTAAGCATGAAACATGGAAAACTGGGTGTACTCGTGAAGATGCAGGCAACTCCAATTTGTATGCCATAGTACCAATCTTTTGCAACACCTTATAAGGGCCATAG
>ML796756.1:84805-106311 GCA_009831015.1 Picea engelmannii
TTCATCAAGAGTCCAAGTAGGATTTTCTGGAGGCTTAGTTGGTGTAGAAGTTCCCTTTTTGGGTGGCATGTTGGCCAAGTATCACTTTTGAACCTTGATTTTGAGGTGGTTTTGCTAGACAATATTTCTTATGTTGTATCTCCAAAGTTTCGGCCCTTCTGGGTATGGAACTTTCTTTTATGTAGTTCTATGATATTTATTCTCTGGTATGAAAATTGCTACATGTCTGATCAAAATTGGATGTTCCAAGTGGAATTTACAGTAACTTCCCCACAACTTGTCGATTTTTGGCCTTTCTAGGAGGTCTCACTTGTATAGCGTGCCCCACACAAAATAATTGATATAAATTTCTCAAACTCACACGAAAAATACTACAGACTGTCCACGATCCAATGCAACTAGTCCCACTCAATTTAGATACTCTAGGAAGACGTTATAATTGTTTTACCTAGAACACCTTCTTTAGACTAGTCAATAGGACTAGTCAGATACCCTATCTTACATAGGGTGTATCTACAAATTTAAGATGACCTATACGTTGAAAATTTTACCATGGATACCTTACTAATTTCTATAAATATTCTCCAGAGCTCAGGGTCTGAAAAGTTACAGAAAATATTTTATAGCGAAAATTCCGCAATGACTCAGTTCAGGATGATTCTAGAACCCTATCTTGTACAGGCTGTATCTCAGAACGTATAAGGCCTCAGGAGCTTAATTTTTAACCCAACGTACCTTTATCCATCTACTAAATATCCTCCAAGTCGTTCCTTCTGAAACGTTGTGGAAAAAAAGTTATAGCAAAAATTCCACGGTGTCTCAGATGTGTTGTAGGAAAATCTGCCTGCGGACAAGTAGATCGACCTCTAAGGCTTGACCTTAACCCTAGACAGAAAAGTGCTTATCATGGACACTGAATTTCCTTCGAATCTATCTAATCCTAATGCATGAGAAGGAAGAGTAACAGAAGTACCTTTTGACCGACGTTTTGTCCCTGCACGCTCCGAGTTGCGCTCCAATCCTTTGCTTCTCGTTGATGTCTGTGGACAAATCAAGATACGACCACTTCCTACTCTATTGACATTAGCTTGAAAACAGATCTATCACTGAANAAAGGTTTGCAAGCTTGTTGACTCATTTCTCCTCTTCCAAATCAGATGTTTGAGGTGTTTCAAGTGTCCTTCTTATGTCGTTATGGGCACGACATAGGCATCATGCTTTCTTGCGACACTTGTGAGCAACATACGACACTTGCAACCTTGTGAGCAAAATGTGACACTTGCAACCTTGTAATGACGACACTTGCGACACTATCAAAGTGAGTAATTTTGGTGTGTAACAAGATGTAGCAGCGAAACCCCAAGACCTTGAGCTCTAAAACCATATGTTAAGAACCAAATATCAATATAGCATAGAAAAACCTAAGAAAAAGTACTCAATGCCTTGAAAAAGAGATAATTTCAGATAATAAGCCTCTTCGAGGGGGAAACCTCCTTTTACCCCACTTAAATGTTCAAGTACAAGATGATTCAAAATGAAAATGTCTCCTTTGTATATATAGGAGACTAGGAGGTATAATTACAACTAATGGCCTAAATCCTACATAAATAAAATAACATTACTAATATAATATGCCCCAATTAAGGGGTAATGAGCCAATATTAGGGCTTAACAACAACTTTCATGTTGAGGATGCATAATAGATTTGTTTAGAACTTTCCCTTTGGTTTGAACTAGATCAAAAGGCCAATAAAATGCACAATTAAAATCATGTATATATTTATTGAGAAAATAAACATGAAATACATTAGTAAGAGATGTAAGTTTGTATGTACCAAGTCTTATCTTATTTACAACTTGAAAAGTCTCATAATATCTAGATGCTAGTGTGGCTCAAATTCTAAGCTATAATAAGATCTTCTTTGGTCTCACTATGATGAAAAAATGATCCCCAACATTGAGTTCTCCATGTACTCTATGAATTATATTTTTTTCTTGTGATGCCTTTATATTTAATCTGATTCCCACAACTTTTTTTCCCATTTCCTTGAGCAATTTTGTCCCAAGTATAAATTTGTCTACTAGATTGTCTCATCTTACTAGAGTATTGCATTTATTTCCATAAAAGGCTTCTAGGGACTCATTTCGAAGGATGCATGATTCCCATTATTCTATGAAAAATACATCAAGTAAAAATAATCTTCCCACATGGACGACTTGTCAATCAGATATATGTATAAAATGTCTTGGCCAATAACTTGGTTTACCCTTTCTATTTGACCATTAGATTGTGGGAGGTTGTTTATGGGTCAAAATGTCCCATTCAATAGCAAAACTTTCAGCTTGGTGAAAAGTTCCAATTAGATCACTCCTTGTTTGGTGTAGGGAACCTATGTAGATCCTAGCCCAATAGTCAGAACTGAGTTGGGGTTCATTGGTTACTACCTTGTTCATTGCTTAAGGCTTTCTACTCTACTAAAATGAAAATAAACTAATCTATGATGCATGAATGTGAATGCAGGTATCCAGACATGATTAACATAAACGATGAAGCAAACACAAAACCAAACATGTTACCATCATTATGCATAGCAATAAGTTGACAGAGAAAATGAAGGCTAGAAAATGGCTACCAAACCTAGAATAGTCTAATATTAAACAACTATTTACAATTATGTTCTTATAGATTTAGACAAACAATTTGAGAAAATAGAAATAAGAATGTAAAATTTTAAACATGAGAATAGTCTACAATGTAAGGTACATTCTTACAACAATTTCAATGCTTAACAAATATATAGGAAGAGTCCACAACATCCACAACATAGAAATCCAATTTCTCTAAAACATAGCTTGGCCAAAAATGACTTCTCATTAGAAATTTCAACATAATTACATGAAAGGTCCAATAACCAAAAGCCCCTTCTTTGTGAATTCTCCAATATTTATAGAGTTTTACAAATTAATTGTAATTTCTTACCCCCAAGTGGCATTTTCAATTTTATTTTTAAGGAGTTTCCCCTTTCCCTTTTGCCATTTCAATATTTAATTTAATATTGCAAGGTGTTTCATTTTATGATGTGCCCTTTACATTTTCTTTCACTAGGAAAACTTTATTAGATTAAATAGCTCCATAAAGTCTGTTTCGAGTTTGTTCCCCTATTTTACAATTTCTATTTGTCTTTTTCAATTTTATATTTTATGGAGGGTAGTGCATAATGTTTTTCACTAGAGCTAAAGGTGATGGATTTCAAAATGAAGAATGTTGGCTTCATGAACTTCGATGAAAAGATATGTTTCTTTTGATGCAAAATTGTCATGGTTGGTTTACAGTCCTGGTTTTTCTTGTCAAACCTACAATACTACACTTCTTTATATTCCTTTAATTGTTTATGAAAATATTGTTTTGATTTACATCCTACAATTTTTTTTTATGGTCTAGACAAAATTTACAATTTTTTTTTGTTAATACGTACACAAGAAACATCTATTAGATCTCTTACTAGATTACCTCTCAAGCTTTGTAAAAGTGTCAAAAGAGAAAAAACTATTCATTGCTTATAAAAATATTATATTTGATTTACATCCTACAAATTTTATATGTTCTATACAAAATTTGCAATTTTTTTTTATTGTTAATACTTACACAAGAAACATCTATTAAATCTCTTGCTAAATTACCTCTCAAGCTTTGTAAAAGTGTCAAAAGAAAAGAAACTAGTCATTTGATAAAATATTCACATCAATCAATTCCTTGTTACTACAAAGCCTCTCCAAAACCTTTTGTATTTGATTTACATCCAACAAATTTTGTATGTTCTAGACAAAATTTACAATTTTTTATTGTTAACACTGTTAATACTTACACAAGAAACATCTATTAAATCTCTTGCTAAATGAAATCTCAAGCTTTGTAAAAGTGTCAAAAGAGAAGAAACTACTCATTTGATAAAATATTCACATCAATCAATTCCTTGTTACTACAAAGCCTCTCCAAAACCTAAAAATAGAACAAATTTGATAAAAAGTCATTCATCATTGACGTACCTTGAGACACTTTGTTTAACTTCATAAACCCAAATGACATGATTGTGAATTCTCCATTTTCAAGTATCATCTTACACGTGTTAACTTATCCCATTCTCCCCTTAATTCTCAAATCTCAGTACTTAAAAAAAATAATCTTTTTCTGTTTACCTTTTCTTAAGCCATCATAAATGGAAAGAAGGAAAATTTTTTGTGCTTTTCAGCTTTCACTTTTAGTCACAAAAAGGAGGTTTGATTATAGTGCGGGAATTATTTGTCTTTTTCTATTATCTATTCATCATGTAGTGAATTGTTACTTTTGGAGCACTTGGATTATACAGAAATAATCACTCAAATATGTAGATCTAATAATTTTCTACCGGATTTCGGAAAATGTTGACGTTACTTTTACATCTCTTAATTTAATTCCAATGAGAGAACCATTTGTCTTTTTTCGACCATCGGTTCACCATGTAGCGAATCCTTTCCTTTACATCTCCTAAACTTATGTTCGATTTCAAGTGTTTATTCAGTCAATCCAGTTTCTTTCTATATCCAGAAGAGTTGAGAATCTTAATGCATTCAGAGTACTATTAACCATTATCCAAAAATCTACATTTTAATATGAGATGCTCTCAGAATTGGGTCATTTGAGATCATGGGCAATCAAACTTTTTAATCCGGTCGAGGTTTTGGGTTTTTAAATTCAACATAGTGTGTATTGTAAGAAGTTTACTGTTTTAGAGATGCATTTTCATCACAGAGTCACAAACTTTCCATATGTTGGAGAGCCATGACACAAACTTTTAAAAGCTTGTACTTTCACATAAATGCGATGTGTTCGAATAAAACCAAACGATGGACCCTCTTAGAGGCCATGACGACTGTGTGTGGAGATTCATAGTATGTTTTAATTGAGCCATCCAAAGATCTATGCCATTCTCAGTATTCAGCCAAAAAGCTGATATAAAGTTTCTAGCTATCCTAGCTAATTAAACTACTGATACTTTCTGTGCATCCTTTTTGTTTTCCTTAGTTTCCTTGAGAATTATACCATTCTGTTGTCCTCTCACTTTTTTCTTCTCCATCATCGTCACTCACATTGGAAGTTTCTATTTATATGTCAACAGTTTGAGTGGACCTAATGGTTAAGAACATATGTTTCAAATCTAGAAGATAAAGTATGTATATTTCTGTAGATTTTAACAGTCTAAAGTCAAATTAGTGGATCTAGTTAAGAACATATGTTAATGTTTGAGTGGATCTAATGGTTAAGAACATATGTTTCAAATCCAGAAGATAAAGTATGTACATTTTTGTAGATTTTAACAGTCTACAGTCAAATTACTCAAATTACTATGGGGAGAGATCTCTTGTCCTACAAACAAGGAGATCTCATTCAACAATTTGGTGTTTAACTTGAATGTGACCTTAAAAGTGGATTATTGTTATTATTTTATTAGTCCAAAACTGTGCACAATAGTGACAATCATTATACCCTCAAAGCACAATGTAGTGAGCCAATCATTGACTTACTACCTTTTCATCCCATCCCTTAGATGATAAATAGTATGCATGGTGCTTAATATAATCCCTCAATAAATCTTTGAAATTCTAAAAAATCCCTCTCCTATTATAATGTATAGAGATGTCCAGAGACTACCAATTGTAAATTAATATCCAGAATTGATATTGCTACACACACAACACCTTGATCTGTATTGTATATTAATATCAATGCATAGTTACAAATATAGTTACAAATAAGTTAGGGAGGTTAGTATAACTTACCAACTCCTGTAACCGTAGATCAATTAGTTAAGGATGTAATTAGATTATTTTCCTTAACATCCCCCCTTAATTACATCTGGTAATAACATTAACTAAAACTATCACTATGACGAGATTCCCTTAAGATTTCTTCTCATCTTTGATAGTTTTTACAATGCATTAGAATCTCCCTTAAACATAACTTGGTCCTAACCATCTATGAGATTTTTTTATCTCACATTCCCCTTGGTAATTGAAGATTGAAATTCTCTAATTCACCATCAAGCTTATATACAAGTATACATGTTACCCATGTATCTATACTAGTGGTTCATTCCACAACTTGATGTATCATCTTCTCTATTCATAAGAGGGATACATGCTACATGATCACATACTAATATATGTAGGCATGACTCAACAAGGCTTACAAAACATTTGGGGAATACAACTTGTAATTAGGATTATTTTCGGAACTAAATGAAAGAAGAGATTTACAATAAAATACACATAAAAATTGCCAGAAACAGAGAAATACAACAATACATGATTTCTATTAATGAAAGAAATGTACAAAGACTGTAAAAAATACAGAGTGCAAGACTCGCTAGAATGGTAGCATCTTTATCTCTGAGAAGATATGTGATGACTACACTCATTCACAAGAATATGATTACAATGAGGCTCTGAAGGCCTTTTTATGATAAACATGAATGCCAAAACCGTAGACATCCAAAACCTAACCCTAGGAGATGAAGCACCAAAAGTCATGTGGGCCCCGTTGGGGTAAATTAGTACATTAACTTCTCAAGGTCGTAACTTTTGTATACGATCTCCATTTTAGGCGCATGATAGTCCATTCGAAAGGTATTTTTGAGAAATACACATTATTCCGTCAAACTCTGACTTCTTCCATAGTTTGACTGTGGCAAGCCAAGAAAACATTGTTTAGATCCCTAAAATGACCCTGGAAGTACAAAAAGATGTACTAACATGAAAACTTCCAAAATAAACCAGTTGGAATAGGTGGGAGACCACCAATATCCACCTGGATGCTATGTACAACTTCAGGATAGCCCCATAAGTGCATAACCCACAATTACAAAGAAATTTCCCCATTATAGAGAAACATGTTGAACTGAAAACTGTCAAGATGAGGCATTTGAAATTTGAAACAGGTGGGTGGACACCAATATCCACCTGGATCAATCCTCCCCCCTTAGGAAGTAATTCTCTCCATTGTGTTGAGTCCCTGGGGAAGAGAGGAAAGCATTTTTTGAACCTGAATCTTGGTGAGTTGTGTGCCTTGTTGGAGAAGTTGTGTTGCTTGGTCTGTGGAAGGATGCCACGAACCTGTTGTTGGTAGGGTTGAATCTGTTCTACCAACCTATTGTCTCTAGGATTAATGGGGTCTTGTGTAGGCACCATTGTAGGTGAAGAAACAATATCTTCTTTCTCTTATGAAATCTACTTCTGCTGGATAGAAGGTGTTGAGGCTGCAGTGGTTGTAGTGGCATTCTAGGCATCCTTTGAACAGACTGTGAAGATGATGATTTTTTTTAGTATGAGAGATTACATCACGGCACTATTTTGGTGGAACAATATTCAAAACTACCTTTGGTATCTTGTAGAGCTGACCCCACAGAGTAATAATGACACTACGGGGTCGAGACTCATAAACATCATGACGTTTCCACATATATGGTTGGCCCAAATCAAAATCACATACATCAAGAGGGGAAACATCACACACTACCTCATCCTTGAAGGGATGGATGCCATAGGATAGATGAAACTGTTGACTGACACAAAGATCTCATTCCTTTTGAAGCCACCCGATGTTGTATGGTTGCGAGTGTGGTGTTGTTGACAACCCCATCTGTTTGATGACCTTAGCTAGGATGAGGTTCCTCTAGATACCACTATAAAAAATGAAATGCAACGGGGTCCCCTTCACCCACATCTGTGAATGGAAGAGGCGCTCCCCCTCCTTAGGATCTACTGTTTTTTTTGGTTGAATTGTTTTGGTCATGACAATATCAGTAGGGTCTACATCGATGATATTTATTTTTTCAATATTTTTTGTATCAGATTCCAAATCAGGGTTCGACTCCTTGTCTTTGACCTCGACCACCAATGATTGTTTCGAGAGACATTCATCGGTGTTGTGCCAGGGTCTTTTGTGGAAGTCGCACCACTTTCCACTGTCATTCTTCATCTTTACTTTTCCCTTCTTTTCCTGTGTCTTGGATTGGTTCAGAAGGTTTTTAGTTAGGGTCATATTTACCATGCTTTGGTTGTTTCATATTTGCATATCCGAACTCCCATTTGTTCTAGTGCCTAAAATTCTGCTTGATTTTGACAGCATGTCAATAGGCAACTCCCAATGACGAGATGTTTAGAAAATCCATTTCAGTTTGGATGTACCTATGTAGATCCCCATGGTATTTCAGAACCATATGCCACTCAGAGTCTTTGATACCCATCTTGGTGCACAAGGTATGGAAATAATTTATGAACTCCAACACTTTTTGTCTCTTCTCTTGCCACAGTGTGGTCCATCTCATGTACTGGTCTTCATAGTTATCAATATGGTAGTATTTTTCCTTGATCACATCCACAAAAAAATACCAAGTGGGCTTGACCCCATATATTCCAAATTCTTCTGTAGAACTTTGCTGCCAGTAAGTTTCCCACCAACGTTTGACATGGGGGAGAGCCTTGAGGAGTGCGAAGGTGATATTTTCCCTATCGAAAAAATTGTGAACAGAGAAATAACATTCTAGCAGATTCAACCATTTTTCTAAGACATCTGCATCTATCTGACCTTCAAATATGGGAATATAAAAATTAAATTGTACCTTGAATGGAGAGGTTCCTCCAAAGTGGTCGCTTGATGAAGATGTGCTTGTTTATATTAGAAAGCGTTGAAGGATGTGGGAAAAATTCTCCATCATTTCGTCCCTCTGTCGCGCGAGAGCTTGCTCAAGAAACAGGTTAATAGAATCTTCTGCTCCACTATTTTTCTTTTATTCCACCATAGAGGGTTTCTTGGGCGTGCAAGAGTGATTTTCCTCAAGATAGACAAGCTTGAGACCCAACTTGTTGTACTTGAACCTCATCGTGGACATGCACTGAAAAATGATTAAGAGCAACCTGCTCTGATACCACTAATCCAGATTATTTTTAGAACGAAATGAAAGCAGAGATATTACAATGAAATACACATACAAATTTCCAGAAATAGATAAATAGAAAAATACATGATTTCTATTAATGAAATAAATATATAGAGACTGTAAAAAATATAGAGTGCAAGACTTTCTAGAATGGTGACAACTTTATCTCTGATAAGAGATGTGACGGTTACGCTCATTCACAAGAAGATGATTACAATGAGGCTCTAAAGGCATTTTTATGATAAAAATGAACACCAAAATCCTAGACATCCAAAAACCTAACCCTAGGAGATGAAGCGCCAAAAGTCATGTGGGCATCGTTGGGTTAAGTTAGTACATTAACTTCTCGGGGTCGTAACTTTTCCATACGATCTCTATTTTAGGCACGTGATAGACCATTGGAAAGGTATTTTCGAGAGCTACATAGCATGCCATCAAAATTTGACTCCGTCCATCATTTGACTGTGGCAAGCCAAGAAAAAACTGTTTAGAGCCCCAAAACGGCCTTGTAAGTACAAAAAGATGTACTGACATTAAAACTTCCAAAATAAGCCAGTTGGAATAGGTGTATGACCACCAATATCCACTTGAATGTTGTGTAGGGATTCAATATAACCCCTTAAGTGTAGAACCCACAATTACAAAGATATTTCCCCATTACAGAGAAATGTGCTGAACTGAGAACTATCAAGATCAACTAGTTGGAATTTGGAACAGGTGGGTGGCCACCAATATCCACCTGGATCAACTTGCCTATGGAAAGACATACAACTTAGACCAAAATGTTTTTTGGGGTGTCGGGTACAACTGATCATGCACCCCTCTTTAGAACATTTCATATATCATGATAGTCATATTTCTCCATTTCCAAATTCTTATATTTGTTGGTGACTAGAAAACCAATTTTTTTTTGCATTTAGTCTCTACCAGGGATGATTTTAGGGGCTAAATTTCCCTCATGGGCTAATTTGCCATGGTTTTTCCCAAAAAACGATTCACTATTCTAAAAATTATTCTCCCAAATTCTATAGGATAAAATCATTTTACCTTAAAAATCGCCAAAAAATTATACAAATTATATAAAATACTTAGAAATTTGAATATTTTTACAAAAATATCGCCAAACATTTATAGTTGTCATATGAAGGATTAGTAAGATTCACCAAGGCTTCTACATTTTGAAATAAATTTCCATCCTTATAATCATCCTTGGTCTCTATGTCTTCTTCGCTCCACTTCATTTTTTTATCAGTTCATTTATGTATTTTATTCTTCTTGCAATGATCTGTCAATCCTGCCATTATCACTTCTCTTCCACGATAGCTTTCTTCACTTCTTCAATTTCGATCCAAATTGATTCAATCTCTCCGAAGCCACATTCTTCCTCTTTCCATACTTCATCATGAGTCTTTATTTTCTTGCTTTTGTCTTCCGTCTTCTTGATGTCTTGTTCTTCTTTACTCTTTGTTTTCTTCTTGTCATCACAATAATGTTTGGTACTCAATGATTCTTGTAAAAAAACTTGTCTATTGATTAATTCTTTGTGTCTGTCTCTACGTGTTCTTCATATTTTCTTTTCTTTAGTTTCTTCGATTGTGAACCCTTTAGCCATTATGTTGATCCTGCCATTATCAATTATCTTCCATGATAGCTTTCTTC
The DNA here is from genome assembly GCA_009831015.1 of Picea engelmannii. NCBI lineage: Eukaryota > Viridiplantae > Streptophyta > Pinopsida > Pinales > Pinaceae > Picea > Picea engelmannii. The sequence goes on from ML796756.1 coordinate 95,440, forward strand.
ACTTCTTCGATTTCAATCCAAATCAATTCAATCTCTCCCCGAAGCCTCATTCTTCCTCTTTCCATACTTCATCATGAGTTCGTCTTCTATTGCTTCCGTCTTTCACTTTTATAATTTCGTTCTTTATTTCTTCTTCTTCTTTTCTTTCAATTTTCTTCTTGTTATCATAATAATGTTTGGTACTCAATGATTCCTGTAAATAAAAATTGTCTATTGTTGGAATGGCCAGTTCCAACACAAACTCTCAAACTTGTGACAATAGTTGGCCAAAACTAAATGTCACTACAATAATTACTCATTTTTATTTTACCAAGACTTATAAAAAATGATACTTTAATTAAAATAATGCATCTTCTTGGCTTCTCATGCTTCTTACATCTTCACAACTTCTCGTACTTCTCTACGTCTTTTTCGTGGTTTTTTCACGTGGCTTTGCTTTCGTACCCTCAAAAATAAACTTCACTTTCTCCTTTCGTCAAATTTTGAATTGCTCTTTTTTGCTCAATAATGATGGAACGTTGTGCATAGAATGGCTCGGCATCAACAACACTTTTTCTTCAACTTTGAAGAGGATTTTACCTATGTCTTGCAACTTATTTTCCTAGGAAGCCTTGGTCTTTCGTCTTGCAGGCTATTCGCTCCATGGTGAATCTTATGGCAATACCCTTCTTCATTTATCGAATCTATTGTCCTGGCTGGAATCTAACACAATATTCACCCACACAAACATTCTACTCTTCTCCATGTTCTTCATTACCTTCTATGCTGCCCTTTTCTTGGATTTACACCTAGTTTGGTATTTCTTCTTTTTACATCAATTAACACACTTTAACCTTGCTTGGTATTTCATCTTTTTACATCAACTAACACACAAATTTTAACTCTAGTTTCGACTTGGATTTCACTCAAACTTGAACACTCAGGCCTTTCATGCAATAAAAAACATTATACCAACATCTTTTACCCAATAATTTTCCATTGTTGTGCTTTGACAAGAAACCACTTAAAAATTAATTTATCATGTGGACATATTACATTCAAAATGTGTGCCACATATTTGATGCACAAAACATTATACTCTTTGGTTCTATCCTCAACTTATTAATCACCTCTTTTCACAGTACACGATATGTCGATCCTTTCTTTCTCGTTTTACTTCTTGTAGCAATTTTCTTTTGCTTTTTTTTTAACCATCCCACGTTATTCTTCCTTACTAGGCACTGAGTTTTATTATTCATCACCTTTATTTATTTTCTTAATCTCCAGGAAACCCTTTCTCGATGATTCTTCAACAATTTATTTACTACATAGAGGTGACTCTACTATTCCAGTGAACAACATCATATTTCTCCCGTCTCTTCTCTGCACAAATAACGCGAGTGAGTTCACTTCTTGTATTTATCACTCTTTTGAATAGTGATTCTTTGGTCCTTAGAAACTCTCATAATCCATGATGGCTCTATTGGAGGAATCTCTATTGGTCTTCACTGATCCGCGACCTCCTCAGTCTCTGGTGGTCACCATCCACATTAACAATAAAAGACGTTTAAAAATACAACAATATTATAAGTACTATGCATATTTAGGGACATTAATATTTGTAGAAATGACATATTCCTAGGATTTTAAATGTAAAATACAACGTTATATACATAAACTTCCCCTTCAATGTAATTTAGAGTAGTCACTATATTTCTATCTTGCTACTCGTTTCTTCATAGTCTGATTTGCTACGACTATCTAGAACAAATATTTCCATGTCTAATGCTAATGAAGTGGTATTCATCCAAACTGACAAAGTGTCATTGTTTCTCTACTCAATCTTTCATATCTCCAGGCTCCTGGGCCCTCCTGTGAGGGAGTGAGGACCAGACCCGCTCTGATATCATGTAAAGGAATACACATAATTGATACTACAACACACAGAACACCTTGATCTGTATTGTATATTAATATGAACGTATAGTTACAAATATGTTACAGAGGTTAGTATAACTTACCAACCCCTGTAACCATAGATAAATTAGTTAAGGATGTAATTAGATTATTTTCCTTAACACCAACTTCATTCGTAAACTTGTGAATTCTTCCTCTACGTATCGCATCAAAATTCAATAAACACGTAAGGAAGTTTCCAATGGAACTCCCTTCTAGATTACCCATTGTAAAATAAGGATCTTATACACTATCATGTTGAGTCATAGGTGACGAGAAACATGCACCATTGAATGCCCACCAGGTTGGATTCAAAAGATTCTACTCTATCAAGACTTGAAGGTACATAATACATATCCTCGACATCCTGTGCATTGTGATCAAAGCCCTCTCAAACGTATTGTCCAAGTTCTTGTATCGCTAATGCGTGATGCGAATTCCTCTGACCAAATTCATCTTCTCCCTTAAATAAGTGTACCATAATTTATAACCTCCATGTAGGGATTTCACTATTCTTTAATATAAAACAACCTTCTTCTCAAAAGGGGAATGTCAGGGAGCCACTGAATACCACTCCCATAGCTTCAATGCAACCCCTTTTTTTAAGTGTTTGTAATTTCTCTTGAAGAGACTTCCTCCTCCCCATGCATCAAATGTTTGTTTATAATTATGTGGTGAAGGAGTATTCAATGGAGGTGCAACAAAAATGGATTAATATTTTAGTGTCTGTAACCTTTTAGATGCCCTCCCATCATAGTTTTATATGTATCAATTTCATATGAGAGTTGACAAAGTTCTTCCATTTGCTTTCGAGGCCGCATATATTCTTCCTTTATATCAATTAAGAACTTCAATACATCCAAGAATTTTGGGTTAGAGTATTCCCACCAATGAAATTGAAACTCGTCCAAAGATTTGAAATCCATTCATTTGCGAGAAACTTTAATATTATCTCTGACATAAGCTCCCGTCATTTTACTAAGTGGTGGAACCCAATTTGTGATACTGTAGGATTTGGAATAGAATTGTAAGAGATGGATTGGATTTGCAATTCCTGAACAACTACAATCATATTCTTCATGGACTTAAATATCAATTTGAATGATGGTCAAAATTGTTCCCACAATCTTTTTTAATGGGAGTAGAAGGTCCGTTTAAAATGAAGTTCTTCCCTCATGGAATTTTGTTAGCTTGTCCTACATCTTTAGTATACAAGATTTCAAGATGTTGATTTAAATTGGGTGAACCTTAACCCATTGAAATATTTTAGTCTATGAAAACTCCCAGCTATCATTTGGAACACCTAACACTATTCACTTGGCAGAAATGCTAATTAATCTTGAAAATAATTCTAATCCAACCAATGGTGTATAAATGATTTGATAAGATAAAAAAAAATAAAAAATGCTTCAAATAAGATCAAATCCATTCAAATCCCATTCAAATGGTCATATGAAGAGATCCCATTCAACTCTAATGTACACCTCTTTATCATCTTTGTCATGTACAACTCTAATGTACACCTCTTTATATTCCTTTTAGTTTCCATAGCTAATTGGACCAAGGATTTCCATGCTTACTTCAATTAAGAAGACAACTATTAAAAATATTAGGAGTAACATAACTCTGACTTGCCTTGGGATCACTAACAAAAATTTAATTAGATTTCTTTGCAATCTTACCTTCAATTTTAACCATAGCTAATTCATGGTCTTCCTAGTAGTGTTCTAATGCTACACAAATATAGGAAACAATTTGTGCCTCATCATTGATAGTACTATCCTCTTGGTTGTTGTGAACAATCCTACTTTTGTCCCTTTAATGTAGGAAGCCCATATGCATGTGGTCCTCTCCACAAACCCAACCGTTAATTATTTTCCTTGTCCTGTTTCCCAAGGGTTCTATTGACTTTCTCCCATTTCGAGATAGATAGTTCCGTTTTAAAGAGATTATAATATATCCTAAATAAAGGAGGTTTCAAAACTTTCTTCATTCTATCCTTCTATATTTTCTTCCCCTTCTAATGCTTTTGAAAATATGATTTGACTTTGTTCTATATTTCACAATATTTGGATTTTTATCTTACTTTTGCAATTGTCTAAGGTTCCATGATTTCAATATGATCTTTGTATGATGGAATTAGTCCACTTAGGAAGCATTATATTTTCACTTTCTCATCTCTTGTTCACTTAACATGTTTTAGTAGTTCCATGACTTTTTTTCATACTCATTTATCAATGGACATATGTTCTAGCTTTAACTCATGGAGTTCATGCACCTTCCTTTCATAGTAATGATTAGATAGATACTTCTTTCGAAAACATTTCTTAAACTCCCTATGATCAATCTTTCTTTCATGAATCCTTTTTAGTTGTTAGTGATGTTACCACCAAATAAAAACCTTGCCTATTAGATTATAAATGGAAAATATGGCATTAAGGTTTCTTGAGTAATCATGGATTTCAAAGTATTTTCTCATCCCTAACAACCATGCCTCATAATCATGTCCATATTTTTTTTCACCATCAAAGTTGGGTGGTTTGTCCTTGCAAAATTCTCCCCGCATGATTTCATCATAGGTGTCTCTTTCTCTATTGACTACATGTATAAGATTGTAGCTTATTCAAAGTCTCCTCATATGTATATGAATCAATAATAAATGATTATTGTGGAGTTGTTTGGTATGACTCATCAAATTAAGTTCTTTTTAAAACTTGGGATTTTCTACTGTAATCCCTCCTTGAGATTCTCATTCTTCAATCAACATTATTAGAGCTTATTCTATGTTGCAATTGCCTTTGTATTTTCATTAGGATTTGGACCAATTGAAATTCATCTAGATTTGCATCTCTCAAGATTTAATTATCCTTTCCTTATATGCTCATAAGCTATGAGCCTCAACCATTAACCTCCTCATGGTTTCCATAATGTTTTGAGGGTCCTCTTGTTTCCTTTGTCCATTGGATACAACTTTAGCATAATATTCATATCTGAAACCATGGAATTTTCATCATGCTCAAAGGGGCTTGGTATGTCATCCATGCTAACAAATTCTTCATAAGTCCTTAAATTGCATTATTATCATTTAAGGTTTATGATGTTGGTTTAGATCTATGAAACTCTCAACACAATGCATTTATTAGACAATTTTGTTATAAAACCTTCTTTGAAGTTGTATGCATTTTATAGATAATCCACATTTACATTTGTTTTTTCAAAATCAAGCCCAAAAGCCCTCTTTTATCAACATTTTTAGAAAAATAAAAATGATTTCTACATAAAGAAATTGCTAAGATATGGTCTTATCTAAAAGATATTTATAATGGTTGTAAAATTTCCTCAAACAGTTTCTAGAGATATCTGTTGCAACCTCTCGAATATAACATCTTAATAAATTTCTACAGTTATGTTGGTCCAAATAAAGGTTCAATACCAACTTCTATCAATAGTGAAGGAAAATAATGTGAGAACCGATTAAAGGGTTGTATCAATAATTTATAGTTTTTTGTATTTTGAACACTCTACAATCTTCATCACAATGATAATCTTCCTTGATCATCTTCTACACATCTCTTAAAATGGAATCTCAACATTTTTCTCACTTTTTGTAACTTTCGATCTAGTTTTCTATCCCATGGTAAATTGTAAATATTGATAGGATAATTTTTTATTTTTTTCCATCTTGGATAAATTTTCATCTATTTTCTTCCCTTCGTGCATAGTGCTTTTGCCTCAGAATAGTGAATTTTGAGCCCTTTTGCCAATTTCTTCCATTTCCTTAAATATTCTTCAATCCTAATTCAAGTTTTAGATACAATGAATCAATGGTACTCATTTTATCCTTCTCTATATCAATATGATCATATGGTTGAATTTTATGCCCCTAATTCTGCAAAATGAAATCTTTCCATTATCTTCATTTTTTGGCGAAAATGAAAAATTTTGCTCAAGATATTTTGCTAAATAATGTCTTGTGGACCTTCTTTTCAAATTTCACATCAATTTGGGTTTTTATGTTAAAGTTATCTTAAAAAATATTTTTTTTTCCTAGAAGTTTTGTTCTCCACATTGGGTGCCTTTTCCTAGGATCTTGACTTGTAGATATGTTTCTCAGAAACCTAACACTTAGTCACCTAACACTTAGTCATTTTCCTTCATCTTGTTTACATAGGACCCCTTCCTAAATATTTTTTCTATGATGATGCACACCTTTTTCTTGAGTATACTACATATAGAGCCTAATCATGGGTCTCATTATTTATCCTCCCAAATTCTATTATCTAATGAAATATTCTCATGGTCCCATTTGCAATAGATCCATTCTCATCCATTCTCATTGTTCCATGGCTTGCACTTTTATTTTATTGTGTATACCACCACTAAGGCCTACTCCTAACTCCTTTTCTTATCCCCCTAGGTCATATTCCCATATAGACTACAATTTCAGATAATATCCCTCACTAGGGCGCATATTTTAGACATATTATCTTGGATGAGAAGTTGTGATGTAAAAATGAATGTACCTTATGCTTATTTATACAAAAATTTGACCTTTAATCAATTTCAGGTCAAAATTAAGGCCGACCTGGCCAATTTATAATAAAATCCAATTTTGGCATTGTTGTAGGAAAATCTCCCTACGGACAGGTAAATTGCCTCAAAGAGCTTGACCCTAACTCTAAGATAGAAAATGCTTAACGTGGACACATACTTCCTTTCAAATCTATCCAAACTAACACATGAGAAGGAAGGATAACAAAAGTACCTCTTTATCGACGTTTCTCCCTACACGCTCCGAGTTGTGCTTCGATCCTTTGCTCCTCGCTGGATTCTGTGGACAAAAAAAGATACGACCACTTCCTATTCTACTGATATTAGCTTGAAAACAGATCTATCTATCAACGATAAGTTCATGTAACATCAGACACAAACTAGAAAGAAACAGGCCAAGCGTGTCATATTAATGAGAATAACGACAACAATACTTACAATCATAGATGCGAATGCGACATCTTCGTCAAGTCCCCTTCGTCTAACCCTTGCCTGAAAGATCCACAACCTGGATAACAGCAGCTTCACTGATCACTCTCCTTTGGCTGACTGTGTGTTTCCCACAAGATCATAGGTTTCATGCTAGCAGTTCCTCCTCCTTTCCACCATCATAGAGCCTGCTTATATAGGTTAAGAGGAGCTTAACCTCTTGAGTTATCTTTAGAACAAGTTGGGAACCTTCTCCTTAGATCAGGGATCTCTTGATGAAACCAAGAATTCAAATACAACTGCCTCCTAATCTCGAAAGATCCTTTCCTTATTCTCCTCAACGGGCCAACTACTGCCCCCGATTAGGCAACTCTCCCTTAGAAGGGGCATCAGAGCGTTGGAGCACTCCTTGAGAAGCTTAGGGGAAGCGCCAGTGCCCTCAAGGTGAGTAGCGCTCCTTCAGAAGGGGCAGGGGAGCGTTATAATTCCCCCTGATGCCTTGTAGGGGAGTGCCAGTGCTCCTAAGGCTGATATAGGGGAGCGCTCCCCCTCAAAACCTTTGTTTCAAAGCCCTCTTCAGGTGTTAAGAGTTCCTTGTCTTCAGTTAACCAGTTCTTCTGCTTCAAATCAGGTACATGAGATGTTTTAAGTGTCTCTTTAGTGTCGTTGGCATGGCAGTATGCTCGAACATCGTTTGCGACACTTGTGACCAACTTGCGACACTTGCGAAAGTTGTAAGGAAGATGCGACACTTACGACAATTGAGAGGGTCATGCGACACTTATCCATTTGAGTAATTTTGACGTGTAACAGGCATAAAAAATAATAATTAGCATCTAAAGACATCTCCAAGGGTGACGTCATACTCTTCTAGGATTAAATTGAGGCCTAAAGGTGGAAGGTTGAGCCTAAAATGTAGGGTGCTTGGCCTTTAGAGGCCCCAAATTATGTCCACACGTTCCACCATGCTCATAAATTCCTCCAAAATGAAAACCCTAGAACTAGATGACGTTAGGGTCATGATGGTGACATCCAGGGCCCTCAAGGGCCAACGTCCATGTGGAAGAGAAAGGTTACCCTGGGTTTAGACCTGTCAGGGTGCCTCCAAAGGAAACATCCTTGTTTTTCCTAGTGCAAATATTTAATTTCTTCTTACCCCTCGTTGGGGTTGTAGCATCCATTTGTGGGATTTAATCCCCCATGAAGGTCCAAGCTAATCATTCCCTCATGTGTACCTATCCACCGAAAAAGGTCCTACAATAACAACAAGTATTCCCTACAGGGGTTCATAAGTCACAAGGATCATAGCATGTACATCACATATAATAATTAAATTACCTAAACATGTGCATCAAACCCCCCTTAACCCAGACAAATGCTTATTGGCTTTTAACTCTTGTTAACTTCTTTTACCCTTTGGGCCTTTATCCCCTTCTTCCCAGAAGGTAAGGTACAACCCTTCCTAGTGTATCCAATCCTAATGCCCAAATAAGGGTAGGGAAGATGAGAGGAATAAATATGGAAAGTGGTAAGTATGGAGGGAACATATGATGAATTTTCATAGACCCACCCAGTTGCAACCCATCCCAAAGGGAAATCAACTTACTATGGAACCTTTTCACCCTTATAGGTATGAACGAGGAAAAGAGCATAATTTCCAAGAAAATGTCATGATATGAAGAAGGATTCAATACAACATATTGAAGTTCTTCAAAAATCAGAGTGATACATACCATGATACCCGGACCCATTACCTCATGGAGAAAGACTCACCACTACTTCAGATCCAGGTTGGTGTGATGGATACTGCTGCTGGTGATAAGTGGACTGCACTGAAGAAAAGGGGGGCCCTCCAGGGACATTCTCAAGTTGTCTGGCTCTCAACACTCCATGTCTAGGACCCATGGTCCTTGAGACATGATCTCCTTAGTTATCCCTAGGCTAGGGGATAACATTTGACTCCAACTCAGGGACATGTGTTCACTGTAGAGCACATGAGAACCTCAACATCTATGGTATGAAATGTGCCTGCTAAATCTCAACAAAGGATATTAGTAATCCCTAGGGTGGTGATATCACCCCTTGTTCATACATGATATAATAAACAAATAAAGAGAATCTCTAATCTAACATATTATCATGAGCATACATATATACATAGTGAAACAAAACAATATGGAAATTCAACTACAATTATGATATCATGATATGCATATGGTATATACAATGGATGCAAAATTCCTATCTATTCTAACTCACTTCTTGGTGTAGTCATCTAACTAGTGAAACCATCCTATTAATTCCTCATAATACCTTCCTATGTGCTTCATCATAAACCAAAACAATGGAATCTTAAGCAAAAAAATAACATGAGTTAGAGCATGTATCATATCATAGGAAATCCTAAATTCTAGCTCATGGAGGCGGGCAGGAGGGACAAAATTATGCCAAGTTACACTTCTAGGAAAGTGCTCAATCCATCTCAGAAAAGGATCATGAAAAATCAAAGGCTCAAAAGATTGACTCAAAGAGTCTAAAGGTTGGAAACCTTGGGCATCATCACATATTTAGGTTTGGGAAGGGACTAGAAAGAACCTAGAGGATGAGTGAAAAATTTTCGGGGGAAGGTTGGAATACCGAGATAACAAATTTATTCTTAAGGAATTCAACCTACCCTTGAATTCTAAAAGAAGGATTTTCCATAAAGAAAACTTAATACAAGGGACATGTTTCCCAACTGCACCCTTAGTGACATATCGAGGTAAATTAATCAAAGGAGGATGGAAAACCTTGTCACAAGTACCCTGCTTTAGGAAAGCAATATCCTCACCCTTATCAATATCTAAGTACAACGACGGTTGATAATATTATTCATGGAATAAATCCAAGTTCTCAAAGGAACACTCATCAAAATTCTCAAGGTATGACTAAAAATAATTAGGAGAACATAGAAATAGGTCACCCTTGTGTGCCTGGAAAACATCTGCAACTACATCATCTCCTTGTTGCCAAATGTCAAAATTAGTAGTAACCTCATATGATAGTTGTAAAGGAAACATTTGGAAATGACCCTCAATGTCATAAATGGGATCCTTGTCATACCCAATCACATCCCATTTACATTTCCCAACATGTATGAACTCATCAATATTATCAACCATGTCATTACCTTTATCATAACATGAAGGGCTTAAAACATCCAATGGATTCTCTAACCATTCTTCACTTTCCAAATCATAAAACAAAGCATCTTCAAAATATTGGAAAGGGAAATAACTTACCATATTCAATTCTTGCTATGAAGGAGCATCGAATATTTGGATGACTTCATCAAATGAAAAACAAAGCATCAAAGCTTCATCCTCATGAATTTCAACTACATCTTTAGCTTCATAATACCGAGGGTCTAACTTGTCCAAGGATTCCCTTTCTTCTTCAACTTTTGAATCATAGAATAAGGTATCGTCAAAAACCTGAAAAGGAAAGTGACTAACCTCATCCTCTTCTTTTTGTGTAGGAGGAATATGATCTCGAATGGCTTCATCAGAGGGAAGACTGCAGATTAATACTTCATCATCATGCTTGATATATTCATGCTCTCACTCTTCAACCAGGTATTCATTATCCTCGGTAGAAGCATGAGTAATTTCTGGCTCTTCCTCATGGGATTGGAAACCTTCATTAGGATCCCTCTCCTTGTTAATGTTTATGCCATTATTATAGTTCTTTTCATTTCATTATATAAGAGCATAATAATAACAAGATCACTGAGAAATACACATCCACAAGAGACACAACATTTATCATGGGAAACCCTTTAGGGGAAGAAAACCCAGCAAAAACTTCCTTATCATAAATAGCTTATACAATGTTCAAGAGATAAATCAACCAATACAGAAAAAGTCCTCCTCAAGAGATGCGCCACCCTTCTTATCCTCTCTCCAACTTGTAGTTGCA
>ML796756.1:106361-116816 GCA_009831015.1 Picea engelmannii
TTTTTTACTGAGGAAAAACCCTAATTGCACTAAGAGTGCATTGGTATAGTGGTAAACAAGGTACTTGTCTTCAGGATGATGACTTCTGGGAATTTGTTGTAGCAAATTCTCAAATTTGGTATGGAATTATTTGACAGTCTCGTTCTTAGTTTGTTTCATGTACTCAAGTATTTTTATTAGGATGTGGATATTCTCTAATTTAATACCTCATTTCTATAGAATAGTTTCCTCTAACTGGTCCATATATGTGATGCTAGCATCAGGGAGATCATCATACCATTTCCTAGCATTTCCATGAAGAGTGGCAGAGAAAAGTTTCATTGCCAAATCTTTAGCATCATCACTGATAGGGTGGAGTTGAAAGAAAGCCCAAAAATTACCCATGTGATCTTCGACCCTAAACCCATCATTACCAGTGAATCTAGGGAGCCAATTTTCATACCTCGAAGGCATTTGTTAAGGGTAACCCATAATTTCTCTTATATCCAAGGGTTTAAAAATTACCTGGGTCCCATTGAGAAGCCATCGTTGGCTTTATCATTAGTGGATTCACCAGATAATCCTTCTAGGGTTTATCAAATGGAAAAGAGGGAATCACCCTTAGTGGAGTCACCAGGTAAGCTTTGAAAAGTGAAAGGCTTTGAGAAAAAGGCTTACAAAAAATTTGTCATTCGAGGAAAATTGACTTGATGTTCCTTGGAAACGACGCCAAAAATGTTATTGCACAATTTGTACTTTCCCAAAGCCCAATTAAAGTAAGGGAGATTGGAATAAAAAACATGATATCATATCACTATCACCTTAATATGAAATCCTCACTTTTAAAGGATAAGCAGGGTCTACCCCAAGGGAGACATCCCCAGTAACCTAAATGGTTGGAAAATTAGGGTTATGGTCAAGATATATTCCCCCATCTCACTGGTTACCAAAGTCACTAAGTCTGTGTCTAAAAGATGAGGTTAATGAATTTCTTGATGTCCCTGCCAAGAATAAGACAATATATCATTCATATACAATAATTACAAGTACAAATATGATAATAGCAGCTCAATAGAAAATGGACAGTGAAAATAAGTGGTAGCTTATATAAAATTGCAACAGTTAATAAGTTTACAACAACAATCATAAAATGTAACAACTGCAACAAATACTCCTCAAAAAATATTGAAAAGACAACTAACAGATAGTATTGACTAATTAGTATGATAATAACTTGTCATAAGCAATTTCTAAAACGATTAGGTAGAAATTAATGTTGAATATACAGAAAATTTGTTGCAAGTAGATAGTTGTAGAAAACATTTATAACAACAACAAATAAGTTAGTGATCTAGCTAAATTAAGGTTAGAGATAGTTAGTAAAATCTTAGGAGAAGAGTGTTTGAGTGTTTAATCAATCCTTCAACAAGAGAGAGGGAAGAACTAGTGCCTTCTAGGGATTATTGAGTCAAAGTGGACAACTTCTTCTAAGGCTGCAAATCAATTTATGATAATGCACAAAAATCTAAGAGGGGAAATGCATAGGAGAAGTAGTAACTTAAGTCTCTCTATGCATTGACCTCAAGATACATGACGCTAGGGTGTAGGAAATTATAGGCCCTACCACCTTTCTCTCCTTAGGATTCTTATGGAGTAAAACTTATGCAATGTTAACTAAGTCAAAATCCTTAGAGTGCTAGAAATTTAGGGCTCTAGGGTTTCACTAGTCACTAGATCAATTCAATGAAAATCCTGGAAAATAGAAAGCAAGAAAGTAGCAATTTAAGATCCTTACTTCAAGCATTAAGTATACCATGCAATTTCATAATATTGTATGAGAAAACAAAACCATACATAAACCATTCAATAGATGACAAAAAATGTATATTTTACGTACTTGCACCAAGAATAATAATGAAAATACCATGCAAGATCACCATAAAAACTTCCAAGATTGATCCAAGTTGCAAAAAATAGCCTTATACAAGAGTGCACCTCACAATTTCATCCAATAGCCCTCACTAGGGTGCAAATTTCAGACCTCTTCTCTTGTGTGTGAAGTCTTGATGTAAAAATGAATGTAGCTTATGCTTATTTATACAAAACTTTGACCTTTAATCAATTTTAGGTCAAAATTAAGGATGACTTGGCCAATTTACAATAAAATCCAATTTTGACATAATAAAAATTAATCAAAAAATAAATACATCTCCAAGGGTGACATCATTCCCTTCTATGGTGACTTTGAGGCCTAAAGGTGGAACATTGAGCCTAAAATGTAGTGTGCTTGGCCTCGAGAGGCCCTAGATGATGCCCACATGTGCCACCAGGCTCATAAATGTATCCAAAATGAAAACCCTAGCTATAGATGATGTCTAGGATCATGATGGTGATGTCTAGGGCCCTCAAGTGCTAAGGTCCATATGGAAGAGAAAGGTCCCCCTAGGTCTAGGCCTGCTAGGGTGCCTCGAAAGGAAACATCCTTCTTTTTCCCGATGAAAATATTCAATTTCTTCTTACCCCTGGTTGGGGTTGCAACATCCATTTTTAGGCTTTAAGTTCCCATGAAGGTCCAAGCTAATCATTCCCTCATGTGTACCTATCCACCAAGAAAGGTCCTGCAACAACAATAAGTACACCCTCCAGGGGTTCATAAGTCATAGGGATCATAGCATGTACATCACATATAATAGTTAAATTACCCAAACATGTGCATCAAACCCCCCTTAACCCATACAAATGCTTAAATGTGTTATGAAACTTGACAAGTTGGGTTTGGAGAAGGTATGAGGGTACCCTATTGGGCTAACCTCTCTTAATTTTGGTGTGTTTCCTAGGTGGCATCTAATCCAAGTCATGTAAGTGTATGAGGTGGAATAGGGTAAATATTTGGGCATGGGGTGCATGTAATAACAAGGAAATGCAAAGTCTTACCTGTGGGTGCCTTTGTAGAGGGCGAGCTGCACCTTGTCATAAATGAAATTGTTTCCTATCCCATTCATTGCCTTTTATTCTTAGCTTTATTTATTTTGATCTTTTTCTTTTGTGCTTCAAGGGAAAAGTTGAGGGCTTGATGACCAGAGGTGACAACGTTATCTAGAAACATTTGATGGAAATGAGAAGGTTTCCTTATGATGAGACCCACATTCTCTTGGTTATACCACCAAGATCCACTACCATGGTTTGGTGACCAGATAGGTGGTAGTGTCATACTACTACATGCCCATGTTCATAATAGTCTGGCTCATGATGAGATCTCCTATCCATCAACTAATACCTTGAGTGTTTATGTATCTTATGGGTCCCCTTTTCCCACTGATAAGATTTTTACTATTTTCTCGGGGATCCCTAGGAAACTCATCTCAAGGGTTTTCAATATTTTTCTTTTAACTCTTTCCAGCTACTTTGACCCTCTGGGCCTTTAGCCCCTTCTTCCCACAAGGTAAGGTAAAACCCTTCCTAGTGTAGCCAATCCCAATGAAAAAACAAGGGTAGGGGATATGAGAGGAATAAATATGGAAAGTGGTAAGTATGGAGCGAACGAACGATGAATTTTCAAAGACCCACCCAGTGACAACCCATCCTAAAGGGAAATCAACTTACTAGGGCACCATGTCACCCTTCTAGGTATGAACGAGGAAAAGAGCATAATTTCCAAGAAAATGTCATGAAATTAAGAAGGATTCAATACAACATATTCAAGTGCTTAAAAAATTAGAGCGATACATACCATGATACCCGAACTCATTACCTCATGGAGAAAGACTCATCGCTATTTCAGGACCAAGCTGGTGTGATGGATACTGCTACTGGTGATAAGTGGAATTCACTGAAGAAAAGAGGTCCCCCCTAGGGCCATGCTCAAGTCATCTGGCTCTCGCTACGCCATGTCAAGGGCCTGTGGTTCTCGATATGTGATCTCCTTCTTTATCCCTAGGCTAGAGGATACAATGCCACAATGTTGTATCCCCTCATGTATAATCTAAAGAGATAAAAGAGTGAGCATTACCAATACATAAATACAATGTACCTACCTTCTCTCCTTTTACTATTATGGGTGATCCTTTAGTGACCTTCCATGCATTTTCTGTAAATGTAGATATATATCCTTCGCTTCTCAACTGTCCTATTGAAATTTGATTTCTTATCAAATATGGAACATGTCTCGTCTCTTTCAACAACCATTGGTTTCCATTATTTAAATTTATTTGTACCTTACCCATTCCAACAATTTCACATGGTTCATCATCACCCAAATAAACCTGTCCAAAATCACCTTGAACATAATCTTGAAAATATTTCCTATGGGGTGTGGCATGAAATGAATCCCCTAAATAATATACCCAAGAATCAATAATATTATATAAATAAATAATCAAATCTTCTTTTAACACATCACCTACTACATTTTCTTTCTGATTTTTCGCCTGTTGTCGATATCCTTATTTCTTTGGAGAAATGTAGTCTTTACTTATATGTTCTTTCTTCCCACAATTCCAACAATCTATATTTTCTAGTCTAGATTTGGATCTTCCCTTCCCAAATTTCCCATGGTTCCTTGTGATCTTTCTTCCCTTTGTCTTCCCTTGTTCTTTATGGTCAACACATTAGATAATGTCTCACCTATGATTTTCTGTCACATTTCCTCACTAAGGATAACACCAATAACATCATCAAATTTTAGAGTGTTTGAACCGAAGACAAATTTACTTACAACCATGACCAAGCCATTCCATATTTCTGGAAATGAGCACACGATTAGAAGAGGCCTAACCTCATCATCAAATTTCACTCCTAAAAAACTTAGTTGATTAGTAATCATATTAAATTCATTTAAATGATCGACAATAGACCCACCTTCTGACATATTCATATTAAATAATCACTTCATTAGAAATACCTTGTTGGAGGATAAGGGTTTTTCATATAGTTTATCTAGTGCCTTCATCAGATACTTTGTTTCCTTTTCTTTTGAAGTGTTGAAATCCACCGACCCTTCCAGGCACAATCGTGCCGTTTCTAGTGCCTTTCTGTCAAGACCTCCCATTCTTCCTCCTTCATATTCACCGACTACTTTTCTTTTCCACCCTATGGTAGGAAAATATCCTTCTAATATAGATAGTCTTCCATTTGCATCTTCCATAACTGGTAGTTTTGGCCGTTAAATTTCTTGACCCTAAACTTTCCATCTTCTGCCATTTCTCCCACTCGAAGCAAGAACCCTCTTTTCCTACGTGTTACCTTTTTCTATGATACCAATTGTTATAAAATAGAGGATCGCAAAGTAATAATATAAAACATATGCAGAAATAAAACACAGAAGATACACATTACAATAGATACACATATATATATGTGGTTCACCCAATATGGGCTACATCCACTAGAGAAATTACCAATCCTTCCTTTATTATTATCCAACAAATGAAGGGATACAACCTATGGTACATACATTGTAAATTCCTCTTCTTTTCTCATAGTATCTTCACTTAGAATACAATATTCACTCACATACATAACCACAATACAATTCCTTCATACATAAAAAAGAGGGTTTCCTCCTAGGGAAAAAAACACTAACACAAATTCTATTGTCGTATCTACAACCTAATGATAAAAAATTATGATTGACTATGAAATTACAATATTTTACAACCCCTTAGTGACAGATGTGGGGGGTAAATCCCCCCCACAACCCCCATCAGGAAATGAGATCCAAACACAGTTGAAATAAGACCTCTGAATTAGGAAAATAATCATGCTCCACAACCAACAAAACAACTCTCTTATGATTGTTGTTATGTTTTAAAGTGATTGTTGGCTCAATAATTTTGGCAAGAATTTTTTTGATATGTTCAAAACCCTTGCTAAACCCCCTCATTTGGTTGTTGTATTATTTTAGGTGTATTTATGATTGGTGACTTTTTTCAAACACTTTGTTGGAACACTCAAATCCCACTATAAAGAGCTCCTTATTGTTGTTGTTTGATTATGTGTGGTTGACATGTTTTTATTAATGGGGTTTACAAATGATAAACATGTTTTGATGCCAAATAACAATTTTATGCAATACTCAAAGCAACAAAATTCATTGGCCATATTAAAAAAAATGTATGACAACAATAAAAAAGCACATATGTTGTTGTTATTATCCATCCAAGATACAACTATCAACCAATTGACTAACAGATCCAGCATGACTTGTTGTTTTTCTAATTTATAAATACATGCACCTCAAACAACAATTTAACTTGACCCCAACAATAGAATTCATCCCCTCAAAAAGATAAATTGGCCCAACAGTAAGAGAACTTGGCCAAAAATGAAACTCGACCTCCCAACAATATGAAACACATCCCCTTGACAAAACAACTCATCCCAACAACAAGAAACTCATCCCCTTGACAAAAAAACTCGGCCCAACACAAGGGAGCTCAACCCCAACAATGAAACTCACCCCCAACAACAATAAAATCAACCCCTTGACAAGAAACACGGCCTAACAACAATGGAACTCAGCCCCAACAACAATAAACTTGCCCCTTTGACAAGAATTATGGCCTACGCAAGGAGAAATTGACCTCTACTCAACAAATCATCCTCCAAAAGTATAACTCAACCTGCACAAGAAGAAATATACCTTCTACAATCCCCATACTACTGCAAAATATGGATGTTTACCCTCAATAGTGAATGCAAGTGGAAAACCTGAATGGTATTCCCCACCAAATGGCTAGTTTGGAATCTTTCACCACCGAAACCTTACTAGTTAGGGTGAAATCCTTCACCACCGAAACCAATCCACACAAGGGTTTCACTCCAAACCCCAAAGGATCCACGAGCTCTCCAAATCGAATGTAGAAAATTCCATCAACATGATGAGAGAATGAGCTCCTAATTCTCCTTTATACCCCATTTAAATTTTTTCCCTCAAGTGACCTTTTAATCAATATTTTGAATTTACTCTAAAATAACTTTATTAATCAATTAAACCTTTTTACACCAAAAGTGATTTATTTGACTTTAAACCATTTATAGGCAATTTAAGTCATTTTTTCAACATCTCAACATTTAGAGTTCCCCCCGGTTCCAATGAGCTATTACAATAAGGTGTCCCTCTTAGATAATTTATTAAAATGACAAGCTGAGTGATTCCATTAAATGATGATCATTAATACTCCCAATTTAGGGGAATGTTAAAAATGCATTCGAATCGAAATATGATTGCACATGAGTGATATCGATGATGAAAGATGATAAATGGACCTATGAAATCATCATATAAATACTATAAACCACTCGAGCTCATTGTTACCATAAAATTGCCCCTCTTATTAAGCTGACATAAACCCATAAATTCATCTCCAACTACAGAGCAAGGGAACCCAAAAATGGAGACATTACACAAATCTTGCTAGGTAAGGGTTTTACTTGTGATGAAATTCAAGCTCCCAAAGTTTGATGGTAACCCATGTTCGACTGTTACACATGTTGTCAAGTTTGATGAGTACAATAGTTGTTATGAGATAACCCAAAATGATGTTCAGACACAATTGTTCTTTCTATCTTTGGACAAGAAGCAAATAAATTTGATCAAGCATGCTTGCATCCCAAAGGGCCCAAACTCTACAACCATCCTCATATGACAATTTCTCAATCATTGTGGACAAAAATCCCAACAAATTGAGGATGTCATTCCAGACCTTGAGAATTACTTTCAGGAAAGAATGGTTTCCTTAGGTCTGATTGAGGATTTGAAGGTGGTTTCTTTCGAAAACCATGGAAACACATTCAAGGAACAAGAGTTCGAAAAAAACACTCTTGAAAATCACAAAGTCTTTCTACCTTAATTTTTTCTTGGAGTGGTTAGTTGCAAGAAAACAATCAATAAGAAAGAAGTGAAATAACAAGTCCATGAATAGGAGGAAAACTCCAAGGAAGAGCAAGATATTGACAAGAAATTACTCACCAAAGAGTAAGCCTACAATAATGAGAAGAACAAGAGTTCCATATTTGATCCTTTCAGGAACCATATGGCAAGGCACTTTGCATTAAGGATTAAACCCCTTGTAATGAAGAGGCATCCATCAAGAAATATTCCAAGAAGAAAATTAAGTTTCGATGAAGTGCAACATGTTGAGAACCAGGATGAGACATTGGTATCCGTTCTCCCACTTGATGAAGATGAAGTTGTCTAGTCTTTCCTTCCTCCTACACATGAAGTTGAAGAAGCAATTAGTATCAATGATGAAGAATACATTGATGAAGAATACTTCCATGAAATGCATCATGTTGGAAATCCAATTGAAGTTTCTCTATCCTTTGTTCTTCCTGCACACGAAAACAAAGAGATGGTCAATTCTAGTCATATAGATGATTTATGAAGAATCCATTGGATGTGTTTGATGATCATATATACACCTTTATACATATTGGGAGGCGTATATGGGCCATGGGTTTCATTTTTTATGGAGATCCCTTCTACGACATTGAGGGAACCTTTCAGATAAATAATGCATAAATTTTTCTTTCAAAGGATTGCATTTCACAAGCGTGTGATCCATATATTTGGCATCCTGATGATGATATGGTCACATATTTTTACCATCCATTTGAGGATGACTTGTCGCAATATACTCATGATGAATTTTAGTCATCCCTTGGGAGTTGTAATGCATATCCTTTTGGGCATTTAGATTTTTTCTATGAATATTTACAACCACCTTCATGCTCATATCGTGATGGACACGAGGTCATGGCCATCCTAGAGAATTCAAAGTCTCACACTACAGAAAGAAGGTGTTTTTTTCTTGGGTATTTTTTCAGGGATTTGCAAATGAAGAGGCAATGATTTACCTTTTTCGGACATGAGGTTTTCCCTTACCTCTTATCTTCCTCTTTGGGAAGCAGTGCAGTTCTCTTCCGATCTCATATTTCCTCTCAGTATTTAGGAAGAAATGGTCATGCTAATGAGGAATAATATGATCCATCATCTATACATGGTATCCCTCTTCAGCGATGGGTCGATCGAGATTTTGGCCATTCTTTCCAGCAAGATTTTCTCCCTCCAACCCACCTCCATTAGTTGCTTTCTATGATTGATTATATGCTTGTTCATATTCATGATTATTATGTGCTTAAATTTTCTTTGATATATTTTATAATAAAGCATAGGGGAAAATCACTTGGGTGAGATAATGAGCAGGTGTTTGCATTGGTTATATGATTTTATGTGACATCACCTAGCACTTGACATGTTCGGGTCACGTGGCCTAGGTAAGTAGATATGTCATATTTCTTTCTTACATTTGCATCTTTCATACTCATGATAATTTAGTTGCATTTAATTATTTGCACGTCATATCTCATTTGAAGTTTTCTCTTCTTACATTATTACATACTTGTTATGATCATTTTCTTTCATCATATTACATGTTAGTTTAAATTTTTTTGAAAAATGAAATTTTTTCTTTTAAAGACTAGTTGAAATTTTCAATTTTTGATCATATGGACAAAGGGTGAGTGAGCCACCCTCGATATCCAAAATGTTTTTTGTTTGTGTGTGTGTAGGCACATGTCTTACCAGAATATGTTGAGGTTCTCATTCACTCTACGATGCGTACATGTCCCTGAGTAGGAGCCAGATGTTATACCCCATTCTCAAGGACAACTAAGGAGATGATATCTTGAGGCCCTCAAGTTGAAAACATGGAGTACCAGGAGGCAGATGAAAAGGCATGGGTCCCTATAATACCACACATCATCGCTTGATCTATGGCATCAACATCCACCATACCCAATTGACCCACAAAGGACAACATGCCTTGCTTCATGAGTTAACAATTCTGGTGTCGTGGTAAGTGTTCGCTTAATACTTGAAGCATTTGAATATGTTGCATTAACGCTTCTCTTTATTATGGAGAGTCTTCTTGGAAATTATGTTTTTTTCCCTATTTCACCTTGGTGAGTGTCATGGTTTCCTAGTAAGTGGCCACCTTTAGGGAAAGGTTTCTATTGGGGGGTCTCCTTGAAGGGTCATCATACCATTCTTGCTCATACTTGTCACCTTCCATTAATTCTTCGCCTTCATTTCTCCATCTTTTAGGTTTTGTGTATTATTAACCCAATAAGGGAAGGTACCTCATTTCATGGGAAGAAGGGCCCACTAGGCTCAGAGGTTCCCTAGAAAAAACATCATGCAATAAAATCTCTCCTTGGGATCCGGAGAGTAATGAAATGTCTCTCAAAAAAATGAAGGACCCATAAAATAAATAACTAACTGGTTAATGATTCTTTCCAAGATAGAGCATATGTGGGCTATGCATTTTCTCTTTAGTGACCCTTATTGTCTTCAACTTGGAAAAGCATGCAAATAAATTTAGAGAATATGTGGGCTATGCATTTCCTTTTAGTGCCCCTTACTATCTCCAACTTGGAAACACATACAAAATGAATGGCTAATAAAGGGCTTGTTGA
>ML796756.1:139949-157928 GCA_009831015.1 Picea engelmannii
TGAGAGACTAGACTAGGTGGTAGTTCACTCCCATA
Organism: Picea engelmannii; assembly: GCA_009831015.1. Classification (NCBI taxonomy): domain Eukaryota; kingdom Viridiplantae; phylum Streptophyta; class Pinopsida; order Pinales; family Pinaceae; genus Picea; species Picea engelmannii. The sequence goes on from ML796756.1 coordinate 139,985, forward strand.
ACTGCTAGTGTGTTTCGATATCACTCTATACCACCACTATGGATCATTGGTTCTCCTCCAGTGTGCATTCATCGAGTTATACAGAGTATATCATGTGTAAATTATTCATTATTCATTACGATTAATGAGAATTCTTCCATTCTTTCTCTTCTTCTTCTTTCTCAATTTCTCTCTGAAAATGTGTGTAGTATTTTCTAGCTAGATATATTTTGTTTAGGTTTAACACATTTACATGGTATTGAAGCCGATGGACTGCTAAGAAAAATCTACACCAATTTTTTTGCAGGTACAAAAGATTGAAGACAACAGAAAGATGGATTTCCCAAAAGAATTCATTCTTACACCTTACAACTACTTTCCATGAAAAGAGAAAATAGTCATACATCTCAGAACTAGAGGATTGTATAGGTTAACCTTGAATAAAAACACAGAAATGACATCATCCATAGAAAAATCCAAGTACTTAAATCGAATGGATGAAGCATTCAAAACAATTTGCAGTCTTATTTCTCCCGATCTCCTTTTTCACATATCTTCCTGTAACACTCCCAATGAATCCTAGAACACCTTGGAAGGTATATTTTTAAAATAGGATGAGATGAGGGGATACATGTTGGAGGTGGAATTTCACACAGTGGATCCAAAAAGTTTCGAAAATATCCAAGATTTCTTTACAAAATTCAAGGATTTACTGTCGCAACTCGAAGCTTGCGGGGTTGATAAATATAAGGAGGAGAAACAAATGGTTCTCACCATTCTCTCCAAACTTGTTCCTAAATTCTATGTGTTTGTGTCCACATCCCATTCAGTTAGATTCACCTCTGGAGCCACTTGGAAGATGCCTTCTCTTGAGGACTTTATCGAATCCCTGACACAAGAGAAAACCAAGCTCATCAACATGGGAAAAATAAAAGGCCCAAAGGCACATGCACTTACTATGCAATATGGAAGCCATAAATATCATAAATCTAAATATAAAGGAAAAATTAAAGCTCATGCAAATATGAAGAAGGAAGGGTACTCAAAACCCTTCATCGATGCCTCTGGATCCAAAGGAGAAAAGGGAAGAAAAGGGGAGAAATGCATGTATTGTCACAAAGGATTCCATCCAGAATGTGCATGCATGAAAAAAAAAAAGATCTAATGTCTCAAATACTTTAGCAAAAAAACCTTGGATATCGCATCCCCGAGGGTTCCAAAAATAAGAAGAGAGAATATCAGAATTCCAAGAAAGGAAATTCTAGCCATGCCTTGATTGCCATCAACTCCTCTCTCGATGCTTGCATCATAGATTCAGGATCATCACATCACATGGATGCCTAAAATGAAGTCCATTCTTCATTGGATGCATGCAAAGGTCCTCCTATTCTGATGGGGGACAACTCTTTAGTCGAAGTCACGGACAAAGGAAGGATTGAACTCATCAATGAAAGCTTCGAGAATATACTGCACGTTCCCAAACTTTCCATCAACCTTCTCTTCGTGTATCCAATGAAGAATTACGACACTAGAAATAAATTCATATTCACACCAAATGAAGTGGACATCTATGACATGAAAACCAACTCCAGGGTTCCCACCAATGAGGTAAATCATCGGTCTAGATTACATACATTTTCTGAATTTATTGAACCATATTCTACTTACTACTTACTCATGCTGATGAAAGTAGTAGGATATGGCATGAAAGGTTTGGAAATTTGAATTTTAGATACATGCAAAATCTTAGCAAGCAAATATTGGTTGATGGTCTACTAGACATCCATTTCTCCAAGGGAGTATGTGAGGGATGTGTTCTCGGAAAACACCCTCACGAGAAATTCAACAAAGGAAAGTCTCAGAGAGATTTTGCGCCTTTAGATATGATCCATAGTGACCTTATGGGTCCTTTTCTACATCCATCTATCAGGAAAGTGAGGTTTGTTCTCATTTTTGTTGATGATTTCTCACATTTTACATGGATCTACTTTCTCAAGAAAAAATCCAAGGTCTTTCAACACCTCAAAGATTTCAAAGCCCTGGTTGAGACACAATCCAAAAATAAGATCAAAGTCCTCTGGATTGATAATGGGGGAGAGTATTTCAATAATGAGATCCTGAGAAAGGATTCAGTTGCAACATACAGTTCCCTATACTCCACAACAAAACAAAGTTGTTGAGTGGAAAAATAAATCTATAAAGGAGATAGCATGTTGCATGCTGCATGCAAATTCACTACCACATAGACTATGGGACGAAGGACTTAATTTTGTAGCATACATCCAAAACAGATCTCCCCATAGATGTGCCAAGGATAAGACCCCCTATGAGGCTTGGATCGGCCTCAAACCAGAAGTGACCCACTTTCTCATTTTCGGTTCACGTGCATGGGCCCGAATTCCCTTTGAAAAGTGGAAGGCACTTGATCCACAAAGAATTAAGTGTATTTTTGTTGGATGCCCCTATGGTGTGAATGGATATAGGCTTATTGATATTTCCTCGTACCTGATCATCATTGAGCGTAGTGTCCAATTCGAAGAAAGCGTCTCGCATGCACCTTAGCATCCACATGCAAACACCTTCATTATTCCACTTGTCTAAGATGATGAGCATGCACATGATGACTCATATTTAGATAAGAGTTATGATTTAGAGGACTCAGATGATTTAGATACAGATTTAGTACAGTTAGATGCAGATTCAAAGCATCTTGATGCAGTTGCAGAGCTAGAGAAGAGGTCCAAGTGGGCACATACTACTCTTCAGGATGTAGGGGATCTCATTGATGATCTAGTCGATACTAGGAGGAATCGATCTGATTTCGAGGAGCCTCCTGTTGCACTCACTTCCATTGAACCATTTCCCTCCAGTCATCTTTTCTTGGTTTATTCTTCAGATACACAGTATTATGGCGAGGTTGCTGGAAATCCCTTTTGGAAATCTACCATGCTGGAGGAGTACCACTCCTTCCTCAAGAACCAAACTCAGGATCTAGTTCCCATTCCTTCTAGGAGGAAACTTGTCAGATGCAAATGGGTCTATAGGACCAAGAGAACAATGGATGGATAGATTAGCAGATAAAAATCTAGGCTTGTTTCCAAAGCCTTTCAGCTGGTGCAAGGTAGTGACTATTATGATACCTTTGCTCCAATAGCGAAGATGGATTCCATATGATTGACATTTTCTATTGCGGTAGCCAAGGGATCGAAAGTCCATCAGATGGACATGAATAATGCATTTCTTCATAGTGATCTCTCCAAGGAGATCTATATGGATCACCCCCAGGGAATTATGTAGGACTCATCTTTGTTCTGTCGACTGAAGAAGTCCCTTTATGGCCTCACGCAGGCTCTGAGGGCATGGTATGCCAAGATGGACTCCTACCTGTTGTCACAAAACTTTGTATGTTGTAAATCATACTTGATTTTCTACATGCTCAAGAAGGATGATTCACTTCTACTCTTAGTTCTATATGTTGATGATTTGTTGATCATCGGTTGCTCGACTTCAGCGATTGTTGCAGTCCAGAGGATTGTTGCAGTCAAGAGGATTGTTTCTCTATTTCTTCTTTTTTCTCAATTTCTCTCTAAAAATGTGTCTAGTATTTTCTAGCTATATCTATTATGTGTAGGTTCAACACATTTAAATGGTATCAGAGCTGATGGACTACTAAGCAAAAGATACACCAAATGTTTTGCAGGTACAAAAGATTGAAGACAACAGAAAGATGCATTTCCCAAAAGAATTCATTCTTACACCTTACAACTACTTTCCATGAAAGGATAAATAGTCATGCATCTCTGAGTCAGAGGATTGTATAGGTTAACCTTGAATACAGACACATAACCAACATCATCCATAGAAAAATCCAAGTACTTAAATCGAATGGATGAAGCATTCAGAGGAATTTGCGGTCTTATTTCTCCCGATCTCCTTTTTCACATATCTTCCTGTAAGACTCCCAATGAATCCTGGACCACATTGGAAGGGCTCTTTGGAAAATACGATGAGATGAGGGGACACATGCTGGAGGTGGAATTTCTCACATTGGATCCAAAAAGTTTTGAAAATATCCAAGATTTGTTTACAAAATTCAAGGATTTACGTCGCAAATCAAATCTTGCGGGGTTGATAAATCTAAGGAGGAGAAAAAATGGTTCTCACCATTCTCTCCAAAATTTTTCCTAAATTCTCTATGTTCATGTCCACATTCCATTCAGTTAGATTCTCCTCTAGATCCACCTGGAATATTCCTTCTCTTGATCATGATGCAGCCACCTCCTCAACCCGCAGGTCGGATGGTCCATGTCAACAGGATCTTTCCTTTACCACTGGCCCGAAGAGCTCTCTGCAATGGGTCTTCTATTTCCCTTTCGGAAAATCTACACCCAAAATCAACTCCAAGAATTTCCTCCTTATACTTTGGGAGATCGGACTTCGCACTTTCACGAATCCGTTGGTCAAGCGCCTTGTCTCCAATCTCCGAAACCCGAAAACAGTCAATGCTGAACCTTCCTCTTTCTCTTTCAGACTTTTCCTTATCGCGATTTCGGTGGTTGTGGTGTCAAGCAACTTGTTCCTATGATTCCCGAAACCTGATTGTTTGAAATTTCGATGCGCTCACAAGGTTAACTTTTCAACGCCCCTTTACTTCTATCGGGACTTCGGACTTCGCGATATCGCGAATCCTAATGCAAGGGACTCAGATATTTACCCCACGAAGACCCAATATGGTCAACGGAGTTTGACTTCATGTCAATAGTGCGCCACCTTTCCACCTCTCGATTCTTGTGGCCCACACGATCTTTTTATCCCTTCAAGATTTCGCGTTTCATGATTTCTCGATTCCCATTGCAGAGATTACGGGACTTTCACTCGCGAAAACCCAAAATATAATTCCTCGTGTAAATCCAATGGCCCCTGGGGCTTGGATCTATGGCTCTACTCCTCCTGAGCTTAGAACCTTTTGGGACACTTGCAGTAACTCCCCTTCTCCTTCGTGATATTTGACGGCTCATGGGACTTCGCAGATTCTCCACAGAGAATTCCAACCGTCCGCCTCTTTCCTTGAGAACTCGGCCTTCTGCGGTCTGACATCGCTACGCCTTCCTTCAACTCCCTCAAGGGTTCAAATCCTTCTGAACTTTTCCCACAACTCTTAAGCCTTCGAGAAAACTCCTTCTCGCACTGTTTGCGGTATACTTTCAAGCACTTCCAGGTGTTGAATTCCTCCGACTCTGCACACACCTGCAGCAACAGTCTCTCAATACTTTGCTCAGGTCCACAACCCTAAGACTTCTCTCGGCCTGCACACTCCTTGCACGGCTCCTGTGCCTAATTTCACTTCTGAGGGAATGAGAACAAAAGCTACTCCATATGAGATTTCAGAGACAAACCTCTGAACCCTTTGTCAACACACTCCTTGCGGACAAATTCAACTACACTCCTTGCATGAACTCTTGCTCAGATAGAGAAACAATTGAAACTCATTTCTCTTACTCTCTCTCTTAGATTTCAAACATTCAACAATAAATATTTCATACATATCATAAAAGAAAATGTACAATAGAAAGAGTAAAATAACCATGAGAATAGCATTCAATATACATACACAGAGAACAAACACGACACCATGAATTTGAATCAAAGATTTCTCTACTAATCCAAATTTTTGTACATGGGTGTTTTCACACAACTCTCTGCTTCTCCTCTATGCTCTTCACGCTCATCATCATACTAACGTTACAATACACAATGAGGGTGTCTATATTCCGTTTCCCTCTTGCTCTCTAAAACTGTCTAATCTAACATTCAATTCTATCTACTTGCATTAACTACTATAAATGCCTTCTACCTACTAAGGACGAGAGTAGATTTCTCAAGGTCTGTTTACATTATACAAGGGCGCTCCTTCTTAATGGCTTCATTTAATACTTTAAGACATTTTCAAAATTTTTACTGGCACTTTTCCAACTATCTGTTGTCTCTGCACTGGCTCGCTTGAGATGCTCATGCATCATACTCCCTGGCTTGAAAATTTTCATGGGCTCCTATCCATGAGCTCGTGCACGGTGTGTCCATACCTCTAGATCTCCGCTTTGTTTTCCCAGCTGGCATCTTCAACTGGATGGCCCTTCCACTTGACAAAATATTCAAAGTATTGCTTCCACCTGGTCTTCTTGCTCACTCTTTTGTCCAGTATGCATTCCATCTGCGGCTTATCTGCAACTGGCATCTGCTTTGTCCATTGGATCATTGGATGATCATTTCGTATCCCTGCTTCCTCAGCCTTATATGGGTATAAATCCGAGATATTTAATATCGAAGAAATTTCGATCCCATCAGGAAATTCAATCTCGTAAGAATTCACCCCAAATCTCTTCAAGACCCTACACGGTCCAATTTTATTCATCTTCAGCTTATTATATGTTCCTCTAGGGAACCTTTCCTTTATCAAATGTGCGAGAATCAAATCACCAACCTCAAATTGAAGTTGTCTCCTATGTTGATCTGCTCTGCACTTATATTCCTGGCTCGAATTCTGTAAACGCTCCTTCACCTAGCTATGAAGTTCCTTCATCGCCTCTGCGAAATCTTCTGCACTAGCACTCCTAGCTGCAATCTATTCTAAATCCCTCAACTCAAAAATTCCTCTCGGATGCATGCCATAGACAATATGAAATGGACTCTGCCCTGTGCTTCTGTTAACCGAGTCGTTATAAGAAAATTATTCCTGTGGTAATATGTTGTCCCACTGGATGTGGTGTTCTGTCACCAGGATTCTTAGTAAGTCTCCCAGACTTCTGTTCACCACTTCCATCTATCCATCCATATGAGGATGATAAGCCGAACTAAATGACAATTTAGTTCCCAGTTTCTTCCATAAGGTCCTCCAAAAGTTCCCTATGAACTTAGTGTCTCGATCCAAAACTATGCTCCTTGCTAAGTTGTGAAGTCAAATGACTTCTTTGAAAAACAGGTTCGCAATGTGAGTTGTGTCACTAGTCTTCTGACATGGAATGAAGTGTGCCATCTTGGAAAATCTATCCACCACCACAAAGATTGAGTCAAAACCTCTTTGTGTTCTTGGCAACCCCAATACAAAATCCATGCTAATTGCATGCCACAGCCTCTCAGGTATGGGCAATGATTGATAAAATCCGACATTCTATTTGCTCCCCTTCGAATGATGGCAAATTCTGCATCTGTCCACGAATCTCTTGATGTATGCTCGCATTCTCGGCCAAAAATATGACTCATTCAACTTTTCAAATGTCTTATCATGACCAAAGTGCTCTGCCAATCCTCCACTATGTTTCTCCTTTAGCAAGTTCTCCCTCATGGAGCATTTCAGAATACACAGCTGATTACCTTTAAACAATAATCCTTCCTGGATCATGTATTCTATCCATGGGCTTCTGTCTCTGAGAATTGGATTCTTAGCTGCTTCATATGCCTCCTTAAAATCCTGATCATTTCTATACATGTCCCTGAGGTCATCAAAACCCAACGTTTTGACTTTGAACTCCTGCAATAGCAAACACTTCCTGCTCAAAGAATCAACAACTTTGTTAGCAGTACCAGAAATATGTTTAATCACAAAAGTGAAATTTTGAATATATTCCACCCATTTGACATGTCTCTGATTCAACTTTTCCTATTGAGTCACAAACTGTAATGAATGATTGTCACTGTACAAGACAAACTCCTTCAGGATCAAGTAATGCCTCCATTTCTTCAATGCCTGTATGATAGCATAAAAATACTTATCATAAGTGGAGTATTTCACTTTCACTTCATTCAGCTTCTCGCTGAAGTATGCTATCGACCTGTCTTCCTGACTCAAAATTGCCCCTATTGCAAATCCACTTGCATCACATTTCACCTGAAATGTCTTTTGGAAATCCGGCAACACCAAAATTGATTGTTCCGTAATCTTCCTCTTCAACAGATTAAAACTCTTCTCGGCCTCTTCTGTCCAGTGAAAAGACTTGTGTTTTTTCTTCACTGTGTCCATCATCAGTGCACTAATTCCACTAAAATTCCTGATGAATTTTCGGTAGAAACTAGCCAATCCGTGAAAACTTCTCACCTCAAAGATATTTTTCGATGATGGCCAATTCTTGATCACCTCCACCTTATCTGGATCCATCCTCAACTCATCTGCAGAAATAACAAATCCTAAGTAAATGAGCTATGTCTTCATGAATGAGGATTTCTTCATGTTTATCAACAACTTCTCCTGTTGTAACCTCTGCATCACTGTAGCCAAATGTTTCAGATGCTCTGCCACTATTTTACTCTAAACTAGTATGTCATCCAGATATACGATAACAAATTTTTCGATGAACTCCCTCAGGACTTCGTTCATCAACCTCATGAAGGTACTCGATGCATTTTTTAATCCAAATGGCATAACAATCCATTCATACAACCCTTCGTTGGTTTTGAATGTTGTCTTCCACTCATCACCTTCTCTCATGCGGATTTGATGATAACCGCTTTTTGGCAGTAGAAATCTATACTTGATGGTTATCTTGTTGATCTCCCTCGAGTCAGTACACATCCTCCAACCTCCATCTTTCTTCGGACTGAGTACTGTCGGAACAACACACAGACTCAAGCTTTCCCTGACCAAACCTTTGTCCAACAAATCCTGGACTTGTCTTTTGACCTCTTCATTCTCCTGCGGCGTCAATATGTGCGTGGCTTTGTTTGGAAAACTGGCTCCTGGTATGAGATCAATATGATGACTCACACTTCTGATCAGTGGCAACGAACGAGGTAGTTCGTCCACTACTATGTCAGCGAACTCTTCCAATAGTTCCTGAACCTCTTCTGGTAAATCATTCACTCTTGTGCTGGTCAAAACAATCTTCAGTTTCCTGACCACAATGAATTGCGGTTCTTCCTTCTTCTTAACCTCTGTAAGAAGTTCCTTCCCACTCATGAGAAGTACAGTGTTGCTTACTTCCGGTTTCACCTCCTTATCCTTAATTGGAAGCAACATGTGAGTTCTCCCATTCTTCTCTAGGGTGTATGTGTTCATTCTCCCATCATGAATCACATTCCTGTCATATTTCCATGGTCTACCTAGCAATAGATGACAAACATCCATAGGAATGACATCACATAGTATMTTATCATTATATCCTCATATCTTGAATTCAACTAAACATTGTTTAGTGACAGTTACCGGATGTCCTTTTTGTAGCCACGAAACTATGTATGGGCTTGGATGATCAATCGTCTCYAGCTCCAGCTTTTCTACCATCTCCGTAGAAATGAGATTATCTATGCTACCACTATCCACAATGACCTTGCATACCCTGTCCTTGGTCTTGAAAGCAGTCCGGAAAAGTCTGTTCCTTTGGACTGAACTCTCCATCTCCTTCTCTGGTGTCAAAATAAGTTTTTGCATCATCAGCGACCTTCTGCCTTTAGCATCTTCTGCCTCAACATCTTGCCTCTGTGCTTCTATGATGTGAGTTTCTCCACTCTCTTTCTTTTTATCTAGACACTCGTAAGACTTGTGTCCATTCTTTCTACATGTGAAGCAGGTTATTACTCCACCTCTTCCTCTTCATCTAACTCTAGTACGAGGAAAAGTATTGTTATCAACATAATCTCCTCTTTGCTCAGTATGCTGTCCTCGTTGTTCAACATATTGCCCTCGCTGTGAGCTTCCACCTCTCTCAGTTCGAGTCTGATGTTTCTTCCAGTCCTCCTTGGGCTTCTGATATCTATCTTGGGAAATTGATTTGCCTTTGGGCTGACTTATGCCTCGCCCTCTTTGACCCTGCTTTCGACTCAGCTTCTCTTCTTCTTTTAGCGCCATCTGATAAGCATATTCCACCGTTCGGATGGTTACCATGCTCATATCGTCCTGAATGTCATATCTCAGACCATTCATATATCTGGAAACCTTCTCATGATCGCTCTCCCGATGACCTGCCCTGATGTTCAGCTTGTAAAATTCTTCAGTGTATTCTTTTACTCTCATCAGCTTCTATCTCAGGTTCTGCATTCTCCTGAACAGAGTAATATGATAATCTCTGGGGATGAATTTCACCTTCATCTTCACGATCATTCTATCCCATCTCTTGATCTTCTGCTTGCCCTTGCAGCGTCTGTCAGCTTGTAGTTCATCCCACCACAATGTTGCATGTCCCTTCAATCTTGTGACAACATGCTTGAATTTCTTGTCCTCTTCGACATCTTCATAGTCAAAGTATGTGTCCAGAGCTCTAATCCAATCTAAAAGCTCCTTTGCATACAAGTTTCCCTCATAAACTGGAATGTCCATTTTCGCTCTTGCACCCATTCTTGCAATAGCTCTAATTAATCGTTTGTTTGCTGCATCTTTAGCTGCAACTTCTTCTTCACGTTCAGCCTCAATTTCATTTTCGGAATCACTAAGATCCCCAACACCGACTGTGTGTCTCTGTGCTATCTCCATGTCCTCAAGCCTAGTGTGTAGATCACGCATTTTGTTTTCCATGGCTGGATCAGTCATATACCTACCTCTTCTTCTCGTCATTTCCCTATCATCTGGTGGATCGAGTGTTTGTCTGTCGCTTCTTCTTGGCGGCATGGTGAATTTTCTTTTTCTCTGCTACAGAAAGCAAAGAATCTTTCTGTGCTCTGATACCAAAAATGATGACGCAACCACCTCCTCAACCCGCAGGTCAGAAGGTCCATGTCAACAGGATCTTTCCTTTACCACTGGCCCGAAGAGCTCTCTGCAATGTCTCTTCTATTTCCCTTTCAGAAAATCTGCACCCACAATCAACTCCAAGAATTTCCCCCTTATACTTCAGGAGATTGGACTTCTCACTTTCACGAATTCGTTGTTCAAGCGCCTTGTCTCCAATCTTCGAAACCCGAAAACAGTTAATGCTGACCCTTCCTCTTTCTCTTTCAAACTTTTCCTTATCGCGATTTTTGCAGTCGCAGTGTCAAGCAACTTGTTCCCGCGATTCCCAAAACCCGATTGTCTGAAATTCCGATGCGCTCACAAGGTTGACTTTTCAATGCCCCTTTACTTCTGTCGGGACTTCAGGCTTCACGATATCGTGAATCCTAATGCAAGGGACTCGAATCTTTACCCCACGAAAACCTGATATGGTCAACGGAGTTTGAAACTGTGTCGATAGTGCGCCACTTGTCCACCTCTCGATTCTTGTGGCCCACACGATCTTTTTATCCCTTCGAGATTTCACGTTTAGAGATTTCGTGATTCTCGTTGCAAAGATTATGGGACTTTCACTCGTGAAAACCTGTAATATAATTCCTCGTGTAAATCCAACAGCCCCTGGGGCTTGGATCTACGACTCTACTCCTCCTGAGCTTAGAAACTTTAGGGACACTTGCAGTAACTCCCCTGCTCCTTTGTGAGATCTGACCACTCACGGGACTTCACGGATTCTCCACAGAGAATTCTGATCGTCCGCCTCTTTCCTTGAGAACTCGGCCACCTGCGGTCTGACGTCGCTACACCTTCCTTCAACTCCCTCAAGGGTTCAAACCCTTTTGAAATTTTCCTGCGACTCTTAAGCCTTCCAGAAAACTCCTGCTCGCACTCTTTGCCGTAGAATTTCAAGCACTTCCAAGTGTTGAATTCCTTCGACTCTGCGCACACCTTCAGTAGCAGTCTCTCAATACTTTGCTCAGGTCTGCAACCCTAAGACTTCTCTCGGCCTACGCACTTTGTACACGGATCCTGTGCCTGACTGCAATTCTGAGGGAATGAGAACAAAAGCTACTCCATCTGAGCTTTCAAAGACAAACCTCTGAACCCTTTGTCAATGCACTCCTTGCGGAAAAATTCAACTGCACTCCTTGCAGGAACTCTTGCTCAGATAGAGAAACAATTGAAACTCATTTATCTTACTCTCTCTCTCAAATTTCAAACATTCAACAAGAAATCATTCATACATAGCATAAAGTAAAATGTACAATAGAAAGAGTAAAATAACCATGAGCATAGCATTCAATATACATACACAGAGAACAAACACGACGCCATGAATTTGAATTGAACTAGATAGAATTGAATGCATTAGTCACCGACAAAGGAAGGATTGAACTCACCAATTGAATGCATTAACTACTATAAATGCCATGACTACCTATTGTTATAGTCACCGGCAAAGGAAGGATTGAACTCCCCAATGGAAGTTTTGAGAATGTACTACATGTTCCCAAACTTTCCGTCAACCTTCTCTCCATGTATCAGATGACGAATTCTGGCACCGAAAATAAATTCATATTCAAACCAAATGAAGTGGACATCTATGACATGAAAACCAACTCCAGGGTTGCTACTAGTGAGGTAAATGATCAGTCTAGATTGCATACATTTTCTAAATTTATTGAACCAGATTCTTCCTTACTTCTTACTCATGCTGATGAAAGTAGTAGGATATGGAATGAAAGGTTTGGACATTTGAATTTCAGATACATGGAACATATTAGTAAGCAAATATTGGTTGATGGTCTACTAAACATCCATTTCTCCAACAAAGTATGTGAGGGATATGTTCTCGAAAAACACCCTCAAGAGAAATTCAACAAAGGAACGTCTCAGAGAGCTTATGTGCCTTTATATCTAATCCATAGTGACCTTATGGGTCCTTTTCCACACATATCTATCAACAAAGCGAGGTTTGTTCTCATTTTTTTTGATGATTTCTCACATTTTATGTGGATCTACTTTCTCAGGCAAAAATCTGAGGTCTTTTAACACCTCAAAGATTTCAAAGCCCTGGTTGAGACACAATCCTGAAAGAATATCAAAGTCCTCTGAAATAATAACGGGGGAGAGTATTTCAATAATGATATTTTGAGCAGGGATTTGGTTGCAACACACAGTTCCCTATACTCCACAGCAATACAGAGTTGTTGAGCGGAAAAACAGATCTCTAAAGGATATGGCATCTTGCATGTTGCATGCAAATTCACTACCACATAGACTATGGGCCGAAGAACTTAATTATGAAACATACATCCAAAATAGATCTCCCCATAGATATTTCAAGGATGAGAACCCCTACGAGGCTTGGAGCATCTTCAAACCGAAAGTGACCCAATTTTTCATTTTTGGTTCACATGCATGGGCCCGAATTCCCTCTGAAAATATGAAGGCACTTGATCCACAGAGAATTGAGTGTATTTTTGTTGGATACCCCGACAGTGTGAAGGGATATAGTCTTATTGATATTTCCTCAGACCTAATCATCATTGAGTGTTGTGTTCAATTCTAAGAAAGTGTCTCACATGCACCTCAACATCTGCATGCAAACACCTTCATTCTTCCACTTGTCTGAGATGATGAGCATGCACATGTTGACTCTTCTTCAGATGAGAGTTTTAATTCAGAGGAATCAGATGATTTAGATACAAATTTAGCATAGTCAGATGCAGATTCTGAGCATCTAGATGAAGGTGCATTTCCAAATAAGAGGCCCAAGTGAGCACACACTACTCTTCAGGATGTAGGGGATCTCATTGATGATCTAGCCAATACTAGGAGGACTCGATCTAATTTCGAGGAGCCTCCTGTTGCACTCACTGCCACTGAACCATTTCCCTCCAGGCATATTTTCTTGTTTTATTCTTCAGATCCACAGTCTTATGGCGAGGCTGCTAGAAATCCCTTTTGTGAATCCGCCATGATGGAGGAGTACAACTCCCTCCTCGAGAACCAGACTCAGGATCTAGTTCCCCTTCCTTTTGAGAGGAAAATTTTCAGAGACATATGGGTCTACAGGACCAAGAGCATAGCGGATGGAAAAATTAGCAGATACAAAGCCAGGCTTGTAGCCAAAGTATTTCAGCAGGTGTAAGGTATTGACTATGATGATACCTTCGCTCTAGTAGCGAAGATGGATTCCATACGATTGGCACTTTCCATGGGAATTCCATCAGATGGACGTGAAGAATGCATTTATTCATAGTGATCTCTATGAGGAGATATATATGGAGGGCCCCCAGGGATTTATGCAAGACTCATCTTTGGTCTGTCAACTAAAGACGTCCCTTTATGGCCTCAAGTAGGTTCTGAGGGCATGGTATGCCAAGATGGACTCCTACCTATTGTCACAGAACTTTGTACATTGTAAATCAGACCCGAATGTCTGCATGCTCAGGAAGGATGATTCACTTCTACTCTTAGTTCTGTATGTTGATGATTTTTTTATCATCGGTTGCTCAACTTCAGCGATTGTTGCAGTCCAGAGGATTGTTGCAGTCAAGAGGATTCTTTCTCTTCTTCTTCTTCTTTCACAATTTCTCTCTGCAAATGTGTGTAGTATTTTCTAGCTAGATATATTATGTGTAGGTTCAATATATTTACATGGTATCAGAGCCGATGGACTACTAAGAAAAAGATACAACAAATTTTTTGCTGGTACAAAATATTGAAGATAATGGAAAGATGGATTTCCCAAAAGAATTCATTCTTACACCTTACAACTACTTTCCATGAAAGGAGAAAATAGTCATACATCTCCGAACTGGAGGATTGTATAGGTTAACCTTGAATACAGACACAGAACCAACATCATCCATAGAAAAATCCAAGTACTTAAATCGAATGGATGAAGCAGTCAAAACAATTTGCAGTTGTATTTCTCCCGATCTCCTTTTTTACATATCTTCCTATAAGACTCCCAATGAATCCTGGATGACCTTGGAAGGGATCTTTGGAAAATAGGATGAGATGAGGGGACACATGCTGGATGTGGATTTGCTCACATTGGATCCAAAAAGTTTCGAAAATATCCAAGATTTCTTTACAAAATTCAAGGATTTATTGTCGCAACACAAATCTTACGGGGTTGATAAATCTAAGGAGGAGAAACAAATGGTTCTCACCATTCTCTCCAAAATTGGTCCTAAATTATTTTTGTTCGTGTCCACATTCCATTCAGTCAGATTCACACCTGGAGCCACCTAGAAGATGCCTTCTCTTGAGGACTTTATCGAATCCAGGTTGTCGTCCCTCCTCCTCCGCCTATCATGGAAGCCACATATGCTCCCTTTGTATTGGCCGCACCCCTTCATGCTATACCCCAGGACTATCAAATGAGACTTCCACAGTTTGATGGAACATGAAACTTGAGCACCCAACAACACGTTGATAAAATGAATGATTATTTTGACCTGTAGGAAGTAGATGAGGCTGACGTTCAAATGAGATTGTTTTCACAAATTTTGATGGGTGACATTAAGAAATGGTATAAAGGTTTACGTGCTACCTCAATGCTTGACCTTACCGCATTTCAAAGAATTTTTCTAGACAGATGGGAGGTAAAGAAAAACCCTCTCCAAATCTTGTCAGAATACGAAAACATCAGAAGAAATCAAGGTGAGACAATACAGGATTACTGCACCTATTTCAATAACCTGTACAATGCAATTCCAACCGATATTAAACCTCCACAAGGTTTGGCAATGATAAAATTCCCTAATGGTTTTGACGTCGATATGTCATATCAATTAAGGGAAAGAAAATCCGCCACCCTGGAGGACATGCAGAAAAGTGCAATAAGTGTGGAGGCCAACCTGTTGGAAAAAAGGGCACGACAGAGGACAGAGAGGAGAGTCACAATTAAAGAGGAACCTTCCACATCAATTTTCGATTCCAAATTGGATTCCTTGGCTAGAGAAATGGAAAGAATGATGGAGAGACTTATTTTATCCAAAATAAATCCTCCTAGATAAAACCCTCCAGCTCCTCAAATTCAGAATCCTAACTTCAGAAGAAACCCTCCTCAAATCAGGCAGAGAGATCCTAGGGATCAAAGGGAACAGAGAGGTCCTGAAAAACAGATTAGACTGCCCCTACAAGAAAATTATGCTGATGAAGGAGAAGAAGTAATTGAAGAACTGGAGGATACTCACATAAACCTCATGGGAATTCACGATAACGAAGCTATTTTCCTTACCCAGGAAGAGAAAGAACTTTTTCTTCTCTCTCAAACAAAGGTAAGTAAAGAAGATGAAGACGTTGAACAACAGGCATTTGAAAATTCTATCTTGGAGGTACACCGGTAGTACAATCTGCGAAGTAAAAAGACAGACGGAATTTCTCCAAAAAAGGTGACCGAAATGAAGAAGATAGTTGAAACCAAAAAAACCCCTGAGCCTTCTGCCGAGAAGAGCCCTCATAAAGGTAATGCTGAAGTTCCAGCAAAAAGAAACCTTACTATTCTGAAAAGATCATCGCAGACTAAGGTTTCATCAACTAACCCACCAAATACTTCTGGCCAGAAGATTATGGTGGACAAATCAGAATTGTTGAGCCAAAGCAGAGCACCTACACCTTTCATCCTCGAAGGGGAATTAGCCAAAGTAAAAATTCCCATTCCCCTTTCCGAGTTGATGAGCAAAGATGCTTACCGGTCGTAGGTGAATAAAGCACTGATCATTGAACCTAACATAGGTACAAAGGCCTTAACTGTTGGATCAATGAATCATTCAGATACTGTGAACCTTACAGATGATCAACCTGAACTCCTGTTCAGACCTGAAGTGGATGGTCAGATCGACAATGGTGTTGTCGCTCCTTTTTACATCAGCCTTAATATACACGACCTGATTCTGCATAATGCTATGTTAGATTCAGGTGCTTCCCATAATCTGATGCCTAAAGCAGTGATGGAAAAACTGGGACTTGAGGTTACAAGACCTTACAAGGACTTACACTCTTTTGACTCTAGTAAAGTTAGATGTATCGGTTTGATCAAGGATCTGTGTATCACCCTGGTTTAGATTCCCACAAAAAGCATGGTCATGGATGTTGTGGTTGCAGACATTCCCCCGAAATATGGTATGTTGTTGTCCCGGTCTTGGGGGGCCAAGTTGAAAGGTACTTTTCAGTTGGATATGTCGTATGCCACTGTCCCAGTTTTTGGGCAACAAAGAAGACTATACAGAGAAACACTGATGAAATACATGGTTAGCAGCCAAGAAAAACCACATAACTATCCTATGTACTCTGCACATTCTGACCTGGATTCCTTTATCCTATATAACGATGGTGATATGGGAGAACAAATCACTCAGCTGGGAGAAGATACATCTGGTTTGGACGAAGGCCAAGAAATCACCAAGGCAGAAAGAAAGAAAAATGTGATAACTGAAGAATTGCCAGTGGATTTCTGGAGCATGGACTTTGATGGGGCCATAAGAAAAGAAGGAGTTGGAGCAGGAGTTTGGTTGCACAATCACAGATCCAGGTATTTAGAAAACCATTCTTACAAATTAAATTTTCAATGCACTAACAATATTGTCGAGTATGAATCCTTGATGTTCGGTCTGAAACTTCTAAAGAGAGTTGGTGCCAAACAAATTATGGTAAGAGGTGATTCCAAATTAATTATTAAACAAATTAAAGGTGAGTATGCAGCAAAACATCCCTGTCTTAGAGCTTATAGGAATGTTGTTCTAGACACCCTTAAATGTTTCACTAAAGTTGATTTGCAGGTGATGCCTAGGGTCAGAATATTTTAGTAGATGGGTTAGCTACGTCAGGAACCACATGCAAGATACCTTTTCATTCCACTCGCCCATACACGGTGGAGGAGAAGTGCAGACCAACTATTCCAGACAACATCAGATACTGGCAGGTATTTGGTAATGATGATCAAATCGAAGATTTCCTACAATGTAAAAATGATTTCGAGTGTACAAACATAGACTTAGAAAATGAAGATGAAAATGTAAAAAGACCTGATTTTGGAAATGATAGTGTAAATAAAATAGATTCAGGAGAGTTAGGTGAGGATGAGATAGAAGTTGATGTTTTGCATTTAAAGAGTAATGTTTTACCTAGGGGTTTAGTTCCTTTAGAATACCTATTTGATTTTAATGATGTAGCTAAAAAACCAAAAATTGAAGCCAGTGGTCAAGAAGTAGAAGATTGTAATATAGGGACAGAAGAGAAACCCAAGATGGTGAA
>ML796756.1:170484-182518 GCA_009831015.1 Picea engelmannii
GGGGGGGGGGGTTCCCATGAGTTTTTCCCTCAGTCCTCACTTTATTTCAGTGTATCTTTTGTATTTGGGGTACCTAACATGGCCTCGTTGTCGGGACCCATTCTTTATTTTCACCATAGTGATGTTCAGGGGGGTGTTGGAGTTACTTCACACACACCTAGGATTTATTTTTCCTAACGTTTTTCCTTGTTTATTATTCATTATTAGTCATTTATCCAGTCTCCTATATTTTAAGGGAGAATATTCCACCTAGAGATGACACTTCAGTTTGACTAGTTGATTTGAGTCTAGATGTTGCATTGGTTTTGTCACCATGCAACATTGGGATCATCACCATGCTAATGCACACTTTCCTTGGGATCATCACTAGACTAGCACATTACCCTTGATTCCTTGATCTACTCCTAACTACACTATCTTTAGTCAGTTAACTGAAGACTGGTTGACTAGTTAACTCAACTAGGTGGTAGTTCACTCCCGTAACTTCCTGAGAGATTAGACTAGGTGGTAGTTCACTCCCATAAGTGTTGGTGTGTGTTCAGATCACTCTAGACCACCACTATGGCACATTGGCTCTCCTCCAGTGTGCATTTATTGAGTTACACAGAGTATATCATGTGTAAATTATTCATTGTTCATTACGGTTAATGAGAATTCTTCCATTCTTTCTTCTCTTCTTCTTCTTCTTTCTCAATTTCTCTCTGCAAATGTGTGTACTATTTTCTAGCTAGATCTATTCTATGCAGGTTCAACACATTTACAATGTCTATCTAAGGTGACAGTGGGAAGGTACTCCTGTATTTTTCACACTGTCGTGGATTGGGTTGGGATTTTCCCAAGCTACCAATTGTGTGATAACAGGTTGAAGAAGTATTCCCCTCTAAGAATTGGTCACTTCTATCTTAAGGACTAGGTTATTGATCAACAACTCCTCAAATGGTTTGATATTGAAATATAGTAGAATACTTGAATCACCATAGAAAATATTTAATGCACCAAGAATATAACCAAGAAAGAGAAAGCTCCAATAATTGACAACAAAACCGCAAAAGGAAGATATTATATTAATTCTAGAAACAAATGATCCAACACTTCACAACGGTTTGGAATGAGAGGAGAGCCTATATTTATAGAGGAGACTTGTACATCCTTCTCATTCTTTATTATTTCTTTTCCCTAAATTTAGCCTAGGAGACTAACAAGGAAGACTTGTCATCCACACAAATAATCAAATAATTCCACATGTACATGATCAAATAATGCCACATGTACATAATACAATAATGCCACATGTACATAAAATCCACATGCAAGAGGAACATGCCACAAATAATGGTTATTATTTTCTATCCTATCACAGTGTTACAAATAAAGAGTGATGTGGAGGCCTCAAAAGAAGGTGAAGTAACCTCCTAAGAAAGAAAAGCTCCAACATTCCTCTTCTCCAATTGGAACAACCTCATGGAAATGTGGAAAATCCTCAAAATTATATTACCTCCTCATAATGTGCTCAAGGAATCATAAAGAGTAATCTCCAAGGTATGACGAAGCCCTCAAATCAATCAAATATGCTCCATAATGCAAGGAAGGTCCACCAAGTCAAATCATCACCCAAAACACCCACATGGATATCATAAAGCACACATGTATGGGTCAGTCCTCAAATCATGTGGAAGACACCTCCAAAAATGGTGAAATAAGAGGAGAATTCTACGATCTCCAATGTGGCATGGGTAGAGGATGTCCATATGTGCAGAAGTACCCCAAATGTGCCTTGGAGGATGTGACCAATTCCTCAGAATATGTGTATTACCTCAATAACTATGACACTTCCCCTGCAGATCTGAAACTGAGTGATCATATGTAGAATCTCGTTTGATAGTAGATGGCCAAAGTGTGATGAATACATAAGAGAGGTATCCATTCTTAGGAATACAATAGGTGTGATATACATAGGTGTGACAACCTTTACAAAGAGAATTTTTTTTACATCATATACAAAAGGGTAAGAGACCATGCAACTCCCCTAGATCATGTGTCCTATTATATCCACCCTATTATGGTTGCATACCTAACCCAGATCATAAATGACCAACATGATGAAAATTACCAGCATCAAGGGGAAATTGACTGTAGCAATAAAAGAAAAAGAGATGGGGACTAAAAGTACATGTCATGAATGACTACATGGGGTTTGGAGACACCACATATGCCCCTTACCAATACATATAAAATCAAATCATTTTCCAATACAATACATAAGTGTATATACAACGACACTTTTGTCTCAGCACGGTACAATAAGGCACATAATTTGCTCATTTGATGGTCCACATCTGGTGAAAAAATGTAGGGTACACTAAGATAAATCTGAGGTGTAATAGGGTCACTTACTAATTCTATTTTAGCACATTGGAATTAACATCACATTTTGTATTCCAAAAAAGGACCTCAAATTTCTTGAGCAACTTCTCCATGGGTTAGGTAATTTACGCATAGTTGTATATAAATATCTTGTAGTACCTTGTATGTCCCAATGTGGAACGTAGAGTCTTGATATTGGTTGGGGTGGGTAAGTTCACAATTGCCAAAATCTTAGATGGATCTACCAAGACTCCCTTTTACACACAATATGCCCTAAAAATTCCCTAAAAGGCATACAAAAAATGAATTTCTTCAAGTTCAAGAAAATTTACAAGTGCTTACAATAATCAAACATAAACCTTAACATCAAAATATGGTGCTTTAGAAAATTGTAGACTATTAAATCATCTAAATAATCTCAAAAATAAACATGGATGTAATCATGAAAGGATGATATCCCATTGAGCCTCCCATATCTCAATGGGAGTAAGGAAGACTTCAGTAGCATTTCGATTAGTTATGAAGTGGTTACACCAAGGTTGTTAGGGAATGGAGAAATCATGGGCAACATGGCTCACCTCCATCACAATTGTAACCCTTTATTAATACCATGCATATATTAGTCTAAACTCCTCTATATATTCCTCCCTAACCATGGCCTCTACCACCCTAGAGTTGTGAGTTATCCACAACTCTAAAATAAGTCCTTTACATCCTTTTAGCCCTAACATCTAAGTCTCTGCACCATTTTTTATTATGTGTGGACCACAAAACTCACAATAGACAATGTTTAGCACTAAATAATACTTCTAGAATATAGGGTAGTGTTATAGTTGATGCCCATATGTGTGACATATCTCGTAATACTCCTCTAAGTGTCTATTCTTGAAATGGTTTTTGTTTTAAAATAATGTTTCATGATGGAAGGAAGCTATTATAGACACCTACAAAACTCCCACTTGTTGGGTATGTGTTATATTCTTTGCATGAATAGATTTAGTGTCTTATATGTTGTGTTGGGTGCGATAGCCCCCTGTGCGGGGGTTCGGGGGCATCTCCCCCGATAATTTTTTCCTTGGGAAATGTGTTGCATTGTTTCCTCATTTTTCATGTCGCCTCGATTTTCGTGTCCATTGTTGAGCGGTTTTTCGGCACGTGGTTTTTTCTATGGTTTTCTATTCTCGATTAAGGAATCAGTTTTGTTGACTAATCCACATCATTGGGTTAGGGTATTGGATTTCATTGGCTCCTATATGTATATTTTATTGTAAACAAAGTATCACTATGAATGGATATAGAATATGTTGGTTTTTCCAGTTTGGGTTTCCAGGGGAAAAATCTCTGTGTAATGTGTGTATTTTCCATTGTATCTTTTTTGTTATTTTATTAAAGATATGTTTGCAGTAAAATATTGTACAAGATTAAAATCTACATTTTGTATCAGAGTTTTGTTGGCTTCAGGGAGACTCCTTTGTGGTCAAGGGTTTGGCTCGAGACTTTGATAAGACTTGTTACAGTGGGAGATTTGTGGTATTAATTTTTTTCAGGTAAAAAGAAATGGCAAGCAGCTCGAAAATGGAGATTGAGAATTTTAATGGGAAAAGTTTTGAGATGTGGAATCTCAAGATGGAATATCTATTGGTGGACAGAGATTAGTGGATCATGGTGGATCCAGGTACTGCACCTACAAGAACTTCAAACGATGATTGGAAAAAGTTGGATCTGAAGGCAAAGAGTACAATTCGACTGTGTCTCTCAAATTCAGTATTATTGAATGTGTCAGAGGAAGCTACATCCAAATATTTATGGGATAAGTTGGGGAAATTGTATCAGTCTAAGTCCCTAGTAAATAAACTATTACTAAGAAAGAAGTTGTATAACTTGAGGATGAGAGATAGAGATTTAGTGGCAGAGCATTTGAACACTTCAATATTGTGGTAAGTCAGTTAGTATTTGTTGAGATTAAAATTTCAGATGAAGATAAGTGTATCAGTTTACTGTTCTCTTTATCAGACTCGTGGGACAGTCTGGTTGTGGCCATAGGTAGTAATACAACTTCCTTGAAGTTTGATGAAGTGTGCTCATCCTTGTTGTCGGAGGAGACGAGATAGAAGAACATGGAAGGACAAAGCACATATGCATTATTTGCAAGAGGACACTCCCAGGAAATAAATAGATCTAATTCCTCAAGTGGGAGATCTATGTCTAAGGGAAGACCTAAGTCTCCCAAAATTTTTGTAAAGGTGTGATGGAGATGTGGAAAAGAAGGGCATTAAAGAAGCAATGTAGATCCAAAGTTGAGAAAAAGAAGGGATTTGAAGAATCTCCTTCTACAGAAGAAAATACCTCAAAGGAAGAAGGACGGGATGTGTACTTGGCTTCTTCAAGAACACATGTAGATCATGATGCATGGTTGGTTGACTCAGGTGCATCCTTTCATATTAATCCCCAAAGGGAGTGGTTTTGTGAATATGAAAGGTATGATGGAGGTAATGTTTTCCTAGGTGATGAATCAACAAACAAAATAATAGGTAAAGGAAAAGTCAAGTTAAGGCTCATAGATGGAAGGATTATAACACTACCTGGTATTCTTCACATCCCAAGATTGGCTATAAATTTGATTTATGTAATCAAAATGGACGATGCAGGGGTAAAAACAATATTTGAAAAGGAAACCTGCAAGATGGTTTGAGGAGAAATGGTGTTGTTGAAGGGAGTTCGGTTTGGAACCCTGTATAAGCTGCAAGGAAGAACTATTAGTGATGGGTGTAATAGTTCCAGTGTTCCTGATATTGGAGTTGAATAAGAAATAACTCCTACAGTCTCTCGAGAAGAGGTTATGATGTGGCATCAAAGACTAGGGCATATTGGAGAGAAGGGTCTTCGACTAATACATGGTAAAGGTATGGTTGAAGGTACGCATAATTGCTCTTTGGATTTTTACTTCTATGAACATTGTGTATATGGGAAGCAGAATCAGGTAAGATTCCCCTCTCGTGCAACGAGGGAAGAAGGAATTTTGTAGCTAGTTCACAGTGATGTGTTTGGACCTATGTCAGTTCTGTCATTGGGAAAATATATGTACTATGTCTCATTTATAAATGAATTCTCGAGGAATACTTGGATATATTTCCTTAGGAAGAAATATGAATTCTTTGACATGTTTAAATATTTTAAGGCTCTTGTTGAGAATCAAACAAAGAAAATAATTAAGGTGTTGAGGAAAGATAATAGTGGATATTTATGTGGGAATGAAGTTGAAGAATTCTATAAGAAGTCTGGTATATCAAGGTAGAAGAATACTCCATATACACCTCAAAAGAATGGAGTTGCAGAAAGGATGAAAAAGACGTTGATGGAAAAAGCAAGGTGCATGCTTAGTGGTGTCGGGTTAGGGAAATAATTTTGGGCAGAGGCAGTGGGTACTACATGTTACCTGGTCAACATATCACCCTCATCAGTGTTGGATGACAATAATCCATAAGAGGTATGGACTGGTAATAAACCTTCTCCAACACATCTCAAGGTATTTGGTTGTGAGGCCTATTTTCATGTTTTGAAGGAAAACATGAGAAAGCTAGATAAGAAGGTTGAAAAGTGTATCTTTATTCAATATAAAGATGGTCTCAAAGGTTATAAGATTTGGAACCTAGAAACTACGAAGGTTGTGTATAGCCGAGATGTGGTATTTAGAGAAATGAAGGATGTTATTAAACAGGAAGTCCTACCAAGTAAGGAAGAACCAAAGAAAATAGAGTTTGATTTAAAGGATGATGAATCAGACTCTACAGAAGAACATGAATTAGAAGAAGAAGATCCCCATACTCCAGTATTGAGGAGATCGGTTTGAGAAAGAAGGATACCGGAAAGGTATACTCCATACGATTTTCATTCAAATTTTTCTTTGTCTATTATTGATGATGATCCTAGAACTATTAGGGAGGCAGTGGATTTAGAGGATGGAAAGCTCTGGAAAAATGCCATGGATGAAGAAGTGGCAGGCTTGGATAAGAATGAGGCTTGGGATCGAGTGGAGTTTCCGACTAGAAGAAATCCCATTGGAAAAAAATGGGTATTTAAAAAGAAGTTGAATGCATAAGTCAAAGTGGAGAAATACAAAGCTCAGTCAGTAGAAAAGGGTTATTCCCAGGTTGAGGGAATTGATTTTGGTGATATTTTTTCTCTTGTTTCCAAGTTAACTTCTATAATATTTCTATTATATGTTGTTGTTGCATTTCATTTTGAAGTAGAAGAGATGGATGTGAAGAAAACATTCCTACATGGGGATTTGGAAGAAGAAATCTATATGAAGCAGCCATAACGATTTGTTGTGAAGGGAAAGAAGGAGATGATACGCAATCTGAAAAATTCTCTGTATGGTTTAAAACAATCACCAAGGATTTGGTATAAAAAAATTGATACTTTTATGTTGGGACTTGGCTTCAAAAGAATCAAAGAGGATC
This sequence comes from Picea engelmannii, assembly GCA_009831015.1. Classification (NCBI taxonomy): domain Eukaryota; kingdom Viridiplantae; phylum Streptophyta; class Pinopsida; order Pinales; family Pinaceae; genus Picea; species Picea engelmannii. Next base: position 177,312 of record ML796756.1, read on the forward strand.
ACTGTGTGTATTTTAAATTAATTGGTGATCATTTGATTTATTTGGTCTTGTATGTGGATGGCATGTTGTTGATATGAAACAATACGGAGATTATCCAGGATGTGAAAACTCAGTTGTCCTCTAAATTTGACATGAAGGATATCAATGCTTCAAATTTCATTTTGGGCATGGAAATTAAGAGATTGAAATAAGAGGAAACTTTGGTTAAATCATAAAAAATATGTCGAGACAATATTGTAGAGGTTTAATATGCAGGAATGTAAATCGGTCAAGGTCCCTATTCTGGTTGGTGTAAATTTATCTGCAGATCAGTGTCCCAAGACATAGGAAGAGGAGGAGGACATGTCTCATGTTCCATATGCGAGTGCAGTTGGAAATGTTATGTATGCAATGGTCTGTACTAGACCGAACATTACACATGCAATGGGATTTTTGAGCAAGTATGTGTCAAAACCATGGAAGGAGCATTGAAAAACAGTAAAAAGGGTTTTCAGGTATTTGTGTGGCATTGCTAGCTATGGATTGTGGTACCAAGGAAGAACATGATTGGACAAAGTGTTGGACATGCATTTATTTGTGGATCCAGACTGTGCTGGAGATCTAAAAGCGGGTATGTGTTTAACTTGTTTGGAGGATAAATTAGTTGGATGAGAAAAAGACGGGCTATAGTGGCACTTTCAACTATAAAAGATGAATACATTGCAACCACTCATGCAAGTAAGGAAGCAATATGGTTACAAATATTGTGTTCTGGTATTGGGTTGGTACAACAATATGTAAGGATAGATTGTGATAGTTAGAGTGGAATTTTTATGGCAAAGAACTCGACTTATCATTCAAAGACAAAGCATATTGATATTCAATATCACTTTTTGAGAGACATGGTTGAAGAAAAGAAAGTGTTGTTGATGAAGGTGGACACTTTGAAGAATGTTGCAGGTTCATTAACAAAATATTTGAGCACTGAGAAGTTCTCTTGGTGTAGAGGATCCATGGGCATTGCTACCCTTGATTGTTGACTATGTAACCCTGTAAGAATGTTGGGTATATCTTATATTCTTTGCATGACTAGATTTAGTGTCTACTACGTTGCGTCGGGGGGCTGCTAGGCGCCCCCGAGATTTTTTTTCCTTGGTAAATGTGTCGCATTTTTTCCTCATTTTTCATGTTGCCTCGATTTTCATGTCCATTGTTGGGCGGTTTTTCAGCACATGGTTTTTGCCGATGGTTTTCTATTTCTGGTTAAGGAATTAGGTTTCTTGTCTAATCCAGGTCACTGGGTCATGGTTTTGGATGTCGTTGGATCCTATATGTATATTGTATTGTAAACAATGTATCACTATGAATGAATATAAAATATGTTGGTTTTCCCGGTTTGGATTTCTAGGGGAAAATATCTGTGTAATGTGTGTATTTTCCATTGTATCTTTTATTTTCTTTTATTGAAAATATGTTTGCAATAAAATATTGTACAAGGTTAAAATCTACACCCCCCCCCCTCACAAGATATTTCTACAAAATATCCACCAAGAGGGTTATGGGAAACTCCCCCTCAATTTAGAGGAAATTCATGTGCGTGATGACCTTATGTCTTACAATTAGTGCACCAAATATATTCCCTCCCAACCTTGGGTTTGGCCAACTCTTAGATCTATTCAGTAAGAGATGCAATTTATGTTTCAAACTCAAATAATTTAGGAGCTACTTCGATGGTCACAACCCTAATATTACTAGGATACCCCATCATTGACTCAATTCTTGTGGCTTTTTCTAATGCTTCCCTATGAATCCCAATATTTTGTTGATTCAAAGGGATATTGGTCAATGGAAACAATCTACCAATGAACTATTCTTTGTGTTGTGTGTCATAGATCCAAAACGTTAACCTACTCATTAGACATCTAAATCATTGGGTATACTCCCATGTTGTTTCCCACACCACTTGTATAATATATTTTAACTCTACAATGCTTTGTTGTTCATATTTAGGTTGTTGTAACTCTGTTACAAATTGTTATTTGATGTCAACTATGGTTGGAGCTACTATACCTTGGGGAAAATCTATAAATTTCATGTACCGCTATAATTCCCTACCCAATAGGGTGATCTAAATTTCCACTCTCTTATTGGTATTAGTGGTTCCCTTAGCCCTCCATATGGATTCACAAATATACCAATGTTTCTCAATGTCTCTTCACCATTCCCATAGAACTCGAGTAGCCTTGAAGGAGACCCACCTTAGGCTACCACATTACAATTGTATGGGATCCTATTAAGATAACCCTCCCAATCCTATTTATGGAATCATGTTTTGAATTTGAGTACTAACTCCCTAGTTAACTCCCAATTAATGTTGCTATTACCACTATGTTGTCTACTACCTCCACCTAATCCTAACTTATTTTTGTTAGAAGGAAAATTTAAATCATTGAAATTTAGTACCTTGTTTTTTAGCAATGCCTAGGATATGGTTGGGGCTAGGACAACTTTTCTAATATTAGGTTGTACTTCCTCTATTTTGGAATTTTTTATTTATTGGAACAATCAAAACACATTATCGAGTTCATCTTATAGGTATGTTTCACCCCTTATGTCGGTATTCTCTGTTTCTTCTATTTTGAGTTGGAAAATTAATCCTTCCTAGGGAACTTCTCCCTTATTGGTCTATACTTTTGCATCTATCTGTACTCCTTTCCATATTGGTCCTTTAGATTATGGTGACCCTCCAACTCTAATCTCTCTCATTGGAATATATTCTAATTCTAAACCTCTCTCTCACAACCATGATCTATCCAAATCTTCTTGTCTCTTTAACTTCTTAAACTCTTGAAACCTCCCTTCACTACTTCCTTCATTTCTAATCTCCATCTACAACTATGCACTCCTCTTTTTCACTTCTTTCATCAGATTCACCCAACAATATTTATCTATGAATTCCATCCTTCTTAGAGAATGTTTATCACTTGTGTTGTATTCTACTCCCCCCATTGAACTGAATCTAATAAATTTTCACCATCACCATCACCATTTATATCCCCCCCCCCAACGTGGGGTGTCTACTTGGCCATGATATCGATGTATTCAAATTGTAGAAACCCTATTCGACCAACAACATCTTTATCCAAAGAGGGATTTCTTGAATTAATATCTTATGTGTTCCCTTTTTAAACTCCACTTTTTCCCTTGAAAATGACTAACAAGACTCTACAAAAAACTATATTATGTATCCCTCTATTGTAGTTTTCACCCAAAAATCAAATGCATGGGAAAGATGATATTCTAATTGATGAAGCATAAGTAGGTTCTGAATATTCCAATCTACAACTATTATTTATCTATTTGCATATATAGGTGCTTCCTCAAGCCACTTTAGTCATTTGTACAAGATTATTGGGAAATCAACTAATAAAATTCATATTCATCTATATTAGGTTTCCCATACATAATTATGTGCCTACACCACATAATATTCCACTCACAAATCTGATTCATTTGCAACAAAATATTCAAGTTTATTCTCCCACTGTGACCAACTTGGGGCTAGAAAAGGTGTCAAACATAAGCTCGATGTACTATGATACGTAATCATATTCAACCTTCCAGAAGGAAGGAGGTCTCACTCGAGGTGTCTAGGATAGTTGACATGTTAATATTGTGTAGAGTATTAAAGATTTAGTAGGGGTGCGTATTCCATCAATTATCCTTTATTCACATTCTTTGAAACTAATAGCATGCACGAAAAAATATGATAACAAATATGTCATTCATATACATCACAAACACATACACATGAGTAGAAAAATTCTCCATTGTATTAGTAGATTAAACATTAGAGAACAATTTATGCATAGAAATCATAATTGATCATGTTGGATTACTGAGAAGGGGGTGAATCAATAATAGATAAATTTAATCATTTTTAACCATATAATGCAAATGTTCTATCAATGTAGCATTATCATCCAATAATTGCAGAGTAAATAAACAATGAACAAATGAGCAATCATACACATACACAACACACCAGTGTTTTTACGTGGAAACCCAAAGTGGGAAAAAAACCACAAAATGCTTCTTCATATATGTATTGAATAATTATATTCATTGGAAGCACCAATTTCTTTTGTTTTCCAACTGCAACTGGAAGGAGGTGTTGATACTGAGAGGGGGGTGAATTAGTATCAAGTACAATTTAAAGTCTTTTTCAACTTATACTTAAACCATTCAACTATATCCAATGAGAAATGAACAATAGTATAAGAGTTACACCAATACACCACAATACACGATGCACAATATACGATAAATAATCAATAGTTATTGTTCAAGGGAAGTAATGACTTCCAAAGGTATCCACAACTTCCAAATGTAAAGGGAGGGATAAACCTCCAAGAGGAAGATACAATCCTCCAATATCAAGAGAGAGTTAAACTCTCCATCCTTGCCCCTTCCTTCCACCCAAGAATATATGAGAGATAATAAAACTTTACATTAAATCATCACCATCAACCAATCATCACATAGAACCCGATAATGCTTCTTGAGACTTCTTCAATTTTTGAAATTCTTCAATTCTTGGAGTACTTTGATCCTTTAGATAATATTACTCAATGTATTCTCTGAAACTCCTCCAATTTTCACTCCTTGAATCCTCCCCAAAAAGAGGTTATAGAAAGAATGGTAGACTTTATTCAATTCGGGTCTATTCAGGAGAGTAAACTTGCACAAAATTCCCCATGCTCAATAATTAACATATAATTCTGAAACTTGCACACAAGAAACTATAGTCCATACTCTTTCCAATGAAATTTGTCCTGCTTCATTTGGATTCTCTATGAAGAATTTATGATTGTTTTACTCGGAACACCTCTTTATTAAATAGCTTCAGGGCTGGTCACAAACCCTATCTTCCACAGAGTGTATCTCCATAATTATAGTGAATCAAGAGCTGAAATTTTTATCAGAGGTACCTTGATATGTCTTCTCAATACCATAGAGATTTCACCATTTGAATCATTCTAGAAAAAATTTTACAGCAAAAATGGTAAGATGACTTGAAAATAACATACCTTAGAACACAACACCAAAAGACTTCATCCTCCCTTGAAATCTGGCCTTCTTTACTCCTTATTTCCTCTTAAATTCCACTTGTATCAAATGGATGTATAATGATGTTTATTTATACCATTTATGTCACTTCCTTTTAA
>ML796756.1:210572-221150 GCA_009831015.1 Picea engelmannii
CGGTTCCTAGAAGGGACTACCATTTTGCAATCTTTGGCCATGTGTCCAAAGTTGTTACATTTGTAACATTCCACTTTAGTCCTCAAGTATTCAAACCTATTGTAACTTCTTCTCTATGTTTTACTAGGCCTTCTTGGATAACCCTTTTGTGTATGACTTTCAAATTTGTTTGTGTTCCTGTTGTTAGCTCTGCAATTCATACCTTTATGTCCAAAATTATTACATGCATAACATAAACCAAAAAAGATAGTTTGATACCTGGGAGTTGAATATCTTCGGAAAGGAGGTACTCTTATGAATTATTCTTCTTCCCGAGGCCTATCTGTCGGTTGGTGATTCTGAAATCTGAATTTTTTCGGTGGAGGAGTGTCCCTATAATCTTCCCTGTATATCTTCCTATCTCCTTTTATTGTTTCTGCATATCTTTTTGGATATGTTTCTTGCTCTGTTGTTTTGGAGCTTGATCCCTTTTTTGTCTGATTGTATCCAAGTTTAGACTTGTCATGATGAGTTTTTTGAATGTTGATAATGTCATCCAAAACTTTTAAGTTGTTTTTCATATTTTTCTTTTGAAGATCCTTTCTTAATGTGACAATCTCAGCTTCCAAATTTCCAATGATCTCGTCTTTTTCTTCTAGTTGTTCTTTGAGTGTTTCTTCAATTCTTTTATCTTCTTCTATTTGAAACTTCAATTTTTTGATCATTTGTTCTATTTCTTGAGTGTCTTCTTTCTTGTCTGGTTCCGCTTGTAGTTTCTTGTTTTTCTTCCTTTCTCTTCTGATAACTTCTATGGTACACATCAATTCTTGTCGGTAGTCAACCTTTGCCTCTTCATATTCTTCTTCGACTTCTTCATATTCTTCTTCAGAGTCTTCTACTGCCATGAATAAAACTCTTTCTGTCTCACTGTCACTAACTTCATCTTCATCTGATGATGAGATGTCTTCTTTGGTGCATAGATTTTCTTGAAATCTTTCTTTGTGGTTCTTTTTCCTTTTTATGTTTGTTTTCTATTTGAGTAACCTTTATCATTTATCTTTTTATTATGAGGACATTTGTTAGAAAAATGATCAATACCATCACAATTAAAACAAATCAAATCTTACCTCTATACATGTCGTTGGTTCCCTTATTCAATCTTTTGACAAAGTTGGCCACTTTTTCATCATCTTCCAAGACGTCACTACTGCTGCTAACTTATTTTTCCTCTTGGATGCTTTGAAGGATGCTTCTTTTGTATCTGGATTTTCTTGTTTAGTTCTCATTTCATATTTTGTGAAGATTCCATGTAATTCGTCCATGCTTATTGAGTTCATATCTGTTCTTTATTCTAGTGATGATATCTTAGGGTCAAATCTCATAGGAAAAGATCTTAGTACCTTTTGGACAATTATAGGTTCTTCGATTTCTTCTCCCAATCCTATGATTGCATTTACTGTTTCATCAACTCGTAAAAAGTAATTTGCAATATTCTCATCTACCTTTTCATAAATATTTCAAATTTTTTCCCAAATATCTTTAGCGGATTTTCAATGTGCAAATTTGGTGAATATTGTTTCACTAAGACCATTCAAAAGTTCATTTGTGGCTTTGGAATTATTCTAACCGAGTTTCACTGCTTTGTCATTTGTTGGCAGAACTGTTGGTACAGTGTATCCATCTACAATTGATTGCCAAATTTCAAATCCCCATGCCTGTATATATGTCTTCATCCTTATGCTCCAAAATGCATACTTTTGTCCATCAAACTGTGGTATTACATTTTTATACAAGTTGTTGCTCTCCATCATCTTCCTTTTAGTGGTTAAACTGATTTCTAAAGGAACCCTCTCTAATACCAATTGTTGGATTACTGAGAGGGGGGGTGAATCAATAATAGAGAAATTTAATCCTTTTTAACCATATAATGCAAGTGTTATATCAGTGTAACATTATCATCCAATAATTGTAGAGTAAATAAACAATGTACAAATGAGCAATCAAACACATACTCAGTACACCAATTTTTTTACGTGGAAACCCAAAGCGGGAGAAAACCGCATAATGATTTTTCTTATATGTCTTGAAGAATTACATTTATTGGAAGCACCAAATTCCTTTGTTTTCCAACTGCAACTGGAAGGAGGCTTCAACCCCCTAGTTTCTCAGGATACAACCTAAGGGAAGCTCCAACTCCCCAATTCTCTGGCTACACCCAGAAGGAGGCTACAACCCCCTAAGTTCACCAACTAAAACCACCTGTCATTTCCTCGTCCAACTGCCCTGAAATATAAATGCCAAATGTAGACAACATGTCACTATCACTTAATCAACCACTTCCACTGTCAACCTGTCAATGTCAACCTGTACCAATAACCTGTAACAACTTGTACCAATCAACCTACACCAAACAACATGTACCAATAACCTGAACCAACATGTACCATGCATCAACCTTGACTCATCAAGATGTACCAGCATCATACTCTATACACCTCATGTATGTGCCAACTCATCAACTACTTGTCTCAACCATGTACCCAACATGTACCTCAACCATATACCAAAGACATACACCAATATAACCATCAAAATTTATCTAACAATTCATCACTGTATCCATAAACCAAATACCATAAACCCTTACTTCAAACCATGTGCCACAACCTCATTGTTATGTAGCCTCAAGCTAAACAAACAACTTCAGCAACACATCACAACCAAAAGACTAATACCCATATGCCAAATACCAACAACAAAATACCAACTATATCCCTCAACAAATCTGATTTATGCAACAATATTGAACATCCAATACCATCTCAAGAGCTAAACCCTAGCTCACAAAACATACCTCAAACACAATGTCCCATATCTCTCATAAATAGACCCCAACCATGTTGCTGCTGTGATTTTTCTGCTGCACTTTTCTATTGCAATTTTTCTGCCGCACTTTTTCTGTTGCACTTTTTCTACCGCACTTGTTCAACCGCACTTTTTCTGCTATGATTTTTCTGCCACACTTTTTCTACCGTGATTTTTCTGTTGCACTTTTTCTACCACGATTTTTCTGCTGCGATTTTTCTGTCGCACTTTTTCTACCGCATTTTTTTTGCAGTTTTCCTGCCGCACTTTTTTGCCGCATTTTTCTGCCGCACTTTTTCTACTGCAAATTTTCTCTAGCAATAATACTTGCCCAAATAACCTTTCACAAAAATAGAAATTCAATGATATTCAAGTGTGATTAAATGAGAGAGATTTGTCTCTTATTTATACTTTCATGTAGCATTACACTTTCCTTATTTTAGGGAGTTCTCCATTTACTTTATTATTTAAATAATTTCTTTTGCAAACACTTGACTTTTGGGGGATTCTATATGACTCATGAGGGTTCTTCAACTTCATATGACCATAACTCTCTAATCATGAGGAGTTATGTGTTGTTCCACATATCACCAGAAATGGCATGACAAGCACTATTCATCTATGATAGTTTCACTGACAAATTCATTGAACTTCATCTCATTATTATACAATTAATCATGGGTTCTCTAACCATACTTCTAGGATAACTCAATCTGCAAAGAGTCTTTCCATGAGGGATTTCACCATAAGGGGACCACTTTGGAGTTCATCCATTTGTACTTTTTATCAACCATAACAAGACAATAATGAGTCATCATTACATCAAACAAACTTGGGTCCATTACCCAAACCTTTGTGCTACGGGGATTTCTTCAAGGGTTGACATCAATGACAACCGACCTTAATCAACAATCTCCCCCTTTGGCATTGATGTCAACACTCTGATGCAATATTGAAATCATATCACTCATGCTCCCCCTGGAACCATGCCTCTGTCCTCTGCATCTTTGTGACCATTTCTCCCCCTGGAACCATGCCTATGTCCTCTACATCTGATAAATCTCTCCCCCTTTGTCATCAATGGAAAATGTATCTTTCGATTTGGGGTTGTTTCCCCTGACTAAACTTTCCTCTTTATGGTGCTTCCTCATGTACATCTAAGAAATATAAGATAAGCATTCAAAAGAATTCATTTTGGAGTAGAAATAACTCTGAGTCTCCGGAGAAGATACTCAAAGGCTTCCCGTGGAAGTGGTTTTGTAAAGATGTCTGCCACTTGTTCTTTTGTGCCCACATACTCAAATTTGATTTTCTTTTCTGCAACCTGTTCCCGTAGAAAGTGATACTTGATTGGAATGTGATTTGTCTTGGAGTACATCAACGAGTTCTTTGAGATCATGATGGCGCTTGTATTATCACAATAGATCAGAATGGGATCATCATACTCAACCTATATATTTGTCAGAGTTTGTTTCATCCAAATAACCTGTGTACAACATGATGTTGCTGCAATATACTCTGCCTCGGCTGTAGATAAATATATTGATGATTGTCTCTTTCTTAGCCATGATACTAAACACTCACCTAAGTAGAAATCTGCTCCAATGGTGCTTCGTCGGTCATAAATACAACCTACCCAATCTACATCAGTGTAGGCAATAAGTGATAGATCCTTTCCTTCTGGATACCATAATCCAAACTCTTTTGTTCCTTTGAGATATCTAAAAGTCCTCTTCACTGCTAATACATGTGATTCCTTTGGTGCTTCTTGCAATCATGCCACCTGTCCAACTACCTACATTACATCTGGTTTGGATGTTTTCACATATAGTAGGCTACCAATCATTGACCTATATTGCCTCTGATCTCTGGACTTTAAATCATCATCTTTTCTTAACTTGCAACTGGTTTACATGGGAGTGATAACTGATTTGCTATCTTCCATTCTGAACCTATTTATCATTTCTCTGATATACTTGGTTTGAGATATAAAAATTCCTTGGTGGCTTTGACGTATCTGAAGTCCTAGAAAGAAGGATAGTTCTCCAAATAATGACATTTCAAATTCATTTCGCATATCCTTTGCAAATTTTTGTCTTAACCTGTCATCATCACTACCAAAAATAATATCATCAACATAAACTTCAATGAATAAAATACTATCTTGACTTACCTTGATGTAGAGATTGCTTTTTGCACTTCTTTTTCTTAACCCTGCCTGTTGTAGATATTTATCCAGTCTAGAGTACCATGCTCTATGAGCCTCTTTTAGACCATACAAGGTCTTCTTTAATTTACACACATAATTTACGTTCTCTGACAACTGAAATCCTTCTGGTTGTTCAATGTAGACTTTCTTCTTCAAGTTCCCCATTTAGAAAAGCTGATTTTACGTCCATCTGATACACTTTAATATTTTTGGAGCATGCATAAGCTAAAAGCAATCAGATTGCTTTCATTCTGGAAATTGGGGGAAATGTCTCTTCAAAGTCGATGCCTTCAACCTGTGCATATACTTTACATACCAATCTAGCTTTGTTCCTTGTAACCTGTCCATATTCATTCAATTTATTCTTGTATAGCCACTTTGTGTTGATCACATTCTTATTTTTTGGTCTTGGAACCAATTCCCAAGTATCATTTTTCTCTATTTGATCCAATTCTTCATCCATGGCCTTATTCCAAAATTATTCCTTGTTGGCCTCTTCAAAACAGGTTGGTTCAATCATAGATGAGAGTGCTAGGTGTGTTTGTTCTGGTGAACGGATTCTTTTTCTAGTCTCAACTCTTGCTTCTTTTTTTCCAATAATATGATCTGAAGGATGATTTTTCTGTACTCGTCTTCTAGGTGTCTTTGGAGGCATTAGGTGTCTTCTGTCAGATCTTCTTCATCTTCCCCTTTTACTTCCTTTTCATCTTCTGCTTCTTCTTCGTAAAGTTGTTCCATTGATTTATTTTCTTCTTCCTTTAATTCTTGTTTACCTGTTTCATCAATTGTTACATTGATGCTTTCCACAACTTTGTTCAATATCAAGTTGTAACACTTGTATGCTTTATTTGTACTTGAGTAACCAACAAGTACTCATTTGTCCACACGAGACTCAAACTTTCCCATTCTTCCATCTTCTCTTTTGATGTATCATTTGCTCCCAAAAACTCTGAAGTGCTTCACATTTGTTGGTCTTCCTTTCCATAGCTCGTAGGGAGTTTTGTCAGTGTTGTTTATGAGCATTACTTTGTTCTGAATGTGAATTGTTGTATGCACTGCCCGTGTCCAAAAAATATCTGTCAATTTGGAATCCATTAGCATTGTTCGAGCCATTTCATGTACTATCATGTTCTTTCTTTCAACAACTCCATTTTGTTGAGGTGTCCTAGCAATGGAGAATTGCCTTTTTATTCCATTACTACTGTAGTATTCCATAAATTCCTTTGAAGTGAACTCTCCTCCATTATCAGATCTCAAGCATTTAATTTTTGAATCAATTTCATTTTCAACCATTTCCTTATAGATCTTGAAGTTTTCAAAAGATTCTAACTTATTCTTGAGAAAACAAACTGCAGTTGTTCTTGTATAATCATCAACTAATAACATAAAGTATTTCTCACCTTTTAAACCCTTTGTTGTAGTTGGTCCAACTAGATCAGTATGCACAATTTTCAATGGTCTTGTCTTTGAATATTCCTTTGATTTGAATTTGGTCTTTGTTTGATTTCCTTGTTGACAATGCTTGCATAAAGTGTTGGTTGGTTTCGTGATCTGGGGAATATCTCCGACTGCTTCTCTTTTGTTGACTTTGAATAGGTTATCAAAATGTATGTGACCCATTCTTCTGTGCCATAGCCAACTTTCATATTCCTTTCCTAGAAAACACTTTTCATTTTCAATTTCACTTAACACATATATGTTGGTTGAAGTTCTCGCAGCTATAGAAATCAATTTTCCTTAACCTTCTTTTCTTATCTCACACTTTTGTGAATCGAAAGTAAATTTATGACCTTGGTCACACATTTGACTCACACTTAGAAGATTATGTTTCATATCTTCTACTAGTAGAACATTTTTTGCCTTTGTATTCTTGTTCCCAATTATGATTGTGCCTTTTCCAATGATTTTAGTTGAATCATCATTTCTGAAGGAAACTGATCCATCTCCTTCCTTTCTTAAAGTAAGAAACTTGTCTCTATCACCTATCATGTGTTTTGAATAACCAATGTCAACATACCAACCATGCTTCTTCTGCTTAGCTTGTAGAGCGAGTGTTCATTCTTCATTGCTATATTGATTCTTCTTTCTTGTCCATGTCATTTTCTGAGGTTTTTGTCTGTGAATGTTGTTATTATGTTGCGGTTCTCTAGGAGGGACTGTCATTCTACAATCTTTGGCCATGTGTCCAAAGTTGTTACATTTGTAACATTCCACTTCAGTTCTCAAGGATTCAAACTTGTTGTAACTTCTTCTCTGTGTTTTACTAGGCCTTCTTGGATAACCCTTTTGTGTATGACTTTCAAAGTTGTTTATGTTCCTTTTGTTATCTTTGCAATTCACAACTTTATGTCCAAAATTATTACATGCATAACATAAACCAAAAAATATAGTTTGATACCTGGGAGTTGAATATCTTCTGAAAGGAGGTACTCTTATGAATTATTCTTCTTCTTGAGGCCTATCTATTGGTTGGTGATTATGAAATCTGAATTTTCTCGGTGGAGGAGTGTCCCTATAATATTCCTTGTAGATCTTCCTATCCCCTTTGATTGTTTCTGCATAGATTTTTGGATATGTTTCTTTCTCTGTTGTTTTGGAGCTTAATCCATTTTCTATCTGATTGTATCCAAGTCCAGACTTGTCATGATGAGGTTTTTGACTGCTGATAATGTCATCCAAAACTTTTGAGCTGTTTTGCATATTTTTCTTTTGAAGATGCTTTATTAATGTGACAATCTCTGCTTCCAAATTTCCAATGATCATGTCTTTTTCTTCTAGTTGTTCTTTGAGTGTTTCTTCAATTCTTTTATCGTCTTCTATTTGAACCTTCAAATTTGTGATCACTTGTTCTAGTTCTTGAGTGTCTTCTTTATTTTCTAGTTCCACTTGTAGTTTCTTGTTTTTCTTCCTTTCTCTTCTGATAACTTCTATGGCACACATCAATTCTTATTGGTAGTCAACTTCTGCCTCTTCTTATTCTTCTTCAACTTCTTCAGAGTCTTCTTTATCAGAGTCTTCTACTTCCATGAATACAAATCTTTCTGTCTCACTATCACTGGCTTCATCTTCATCTGATGATGAGATGTCTTCTTTGGTGCATAAGCTTTTCTTGAAAAAAATCTTTGTGGTTCTTTTTCCTTTATATGTTTGTTTGCTATTTGCCTTCATCATTTATCTTTTTATTATGAGGACATTTGTTAGCAAAATGACCAATACCATCACAATTAAAACAAATCAAAGGAATCTTACCTCTATACCTGTCGTTGGTTCCCTTGTTCAATATTTTGACAAAGTTGGCCACTTCTTCATCATCTTCCGAGATGTCACTGATGCTGCTAAGTTCTTTTTCTTTTTGTATGCTTTGAAGGCTGCTTCTTTTGTATCTTGATTTTCCTGTTTAGTTCTCATTTCATATTCAATGAAGATTCCATGTAATTCGTCCATGCTTATTGAGTTCAGATCTTCTCTTTCTTCTAGTGCTGATATCTTAGGGTCAAATCTCATAGGAAGAGATCTTAGTACCTTTTGAACAATTACAGATTTTTCAATTTCTTCTCCCAATCCGATGATTGCATTTACTGTTTCATCAACTCGTAAAACGTAAGCTGCAATATTCTCATCTTTCTTCATCTTAAGTTGTTTGAACTGACCTCTGTAAGTTTGAAGCTTTGTTGTTTTCAATTTTGAATCTCCTTCATAAATATTTCGAAGTTTGTCCCAAATCTCTTTAGCGAATTTACAATGTGCAACTTTGGTGAATATTGTTTCACTAAGACCGTTCAGAAGTGCATTTGTGGCTTTAGAATTTTTTTGACCGAGTTTCACTGCTTTGTCATTTGTTGGCAGAATTGTTGGTACTGTGTATCCATATACAATTGATTGCCAAATTTCAAATCCTTATGCATGTATATATGTCTTCATCCTTATGCTCCAAAATGCATACTTCTATCCATCAAACTGTGGTATTCCATTTTTATACATCTTTTTTCTCTCCATGATCTTCCTTTTAGTGGTTAAACTGATTTCTGAAGGAACCCTCTCTGATACCAATTGTTGAATTACTGAGAGGGGGGCGTGAATCAATAATAGAGAAATTTAATCCTTTTTAACCATATAATGCAAGTGTTATATCAGTCTAGCATTATCATCCAATAATTTTAGAGTAAATAAACAATGAACAAATGAGCAATCATACACATACATAGTACACCAGTGTTTTTACGTGGAAAGCCAAAGTGAGAGAAAACCACATAATGCTTTTTCTTATATGTCTTGAAGAATTACATTGATTGGAAGCACCAACTTCCTTTGTTTTCCAGCTGCAACTGGAAGGAGACTCCAACCCCCTAGTTTCTCAAGATACAACCTAAGGGAAGCTCCAACTCCCCAATTCTCTGGCTACAACCAGAAGGAGGCTACAACCCCCTAAGTTCTCCGGCTACAACCGGAAGGTGGCTACAACCACCTGTTCTTGCCCTGTCCAACCGCCCTAAAATATAAATTCCAAATGTAGACAACTTGTCACTGTCACTGAATCAACCACTGCCACTGTCAACTTGTCACTGTCAACCTGTACCAATAACCTGTAACAACTTGTACAAATCAACCTACACCAAACAACCTGTACCAGTAAAATGAACCAATATGTACCATGCATCAACCTTGACTCATAAAGATGTACCATAATCATCAAATATACACCTTATGTATGTGCCAACTCATCAACTACTTGTCTCAACCATGTACCCAACATGTACCTCAACCATATACAAAAGACATACACCGATATAACCATCAAAAGTTATCTAACAATTCATCACTCTATCCATAAACCAAATACCATAAACCCTTACATCAAACCATGTGCCACAACCTCACTATTATGTAGCCTCAAGCTAAACCAACAACTTCAACAACACATCACAACCAAAAGACCAATACACATATGCCAAATACCAACAACAAAATACCAACTGTATCCCTCAACAAATCTGATATATGAAACAATATTGAACATCCAATAGCATCTCAAGAGCTAAAACCTAGCTCACAAAACATACCTCAAACAAGATGTGCCATATCTCTCATAAATAAACACCAACCATGTTGTTGCCGCGATTTTTTTGCCGCACTTGCGATTTTTCTGCTGCACTTGTGATTTTTCTGCCGCACCTTTTCTACCGCACTTTTTTTGCAGCGATTTTTCTGTCACACTTTTTCTGTCCCACTTTTTCTGCCGCAATTTTTTTCTCGCTCTTTTTCTGCTACACTTTTTCTGCCGCGATTTTTCTACTGCACTTTTTCTGCCACACTTTTTCTACCGCGATTTTTCTGCTTCTATTTTTTTGTCACACTTTTTCTACCGCAGTTTTCTTGTCACACTTTTTCTGCCGCAGTTTTCCTACCACACTTTTTCTGCTGCACTTTTCCTACCACACTTTTTCTGCTGCACTTTTCCTACCACACTTTTTCTGCTGCAAATTTTCTCTATCAATAATATCTGCCCAAATAACCTTTTACAAAAA
>ML796756.1:241662-259755 GCA_009831015.1 Picea engelmannii
CCTTTGTTCAAATGGTGAAATTAGTCCAGATGAACACATAGGAAGTGAGTAGGGGTCCTTATTGGGAAATTTTCTCTGGTGTGGAGATAAACTAATTTTATCACTTGAAAAGATGTAGAGGGGGACCGATTGGGAGATTCTCCCCAATGTGAAATTTTTTCAAGGAAATCGCTAAAAAGGTGTAGAGGGGGATTGATAGGGAAACTGGTCCTGATACAAAAATTGACCAAAGTGATTACTCGAACATATGTAGAGGGATCCCAATTGGGATATTATGTCCGATGTTAAAATCAACCAAGTTAATGACTCGAATAGGTGCAAAGGGGGCCTAATTGGGAAATCATCCCCAATGTGGAAATGCACCAAGGAAATAACTTGAATTGGTGCAAGTGGGGCCCAATTGGGAAATTGGGCTGGAAACAAAGTTCAAGAAAGGAAGGAAAAAACCAAATCTTTTAGACATTCATAAAGGATTCCAACTATTGAAATATTAAGGGAAATTTGGCTAAGTATGAAGGGACCCTTGAAAATGTGAAATTTGTGAAGGGAAGGCTTGGTTTTGAATGTAGTTGACCATGTAATTTCTTCGGTCTCAAAAAGGTGATGGAAGGCTCAAACAGGTGATTATTATCACAAGATTTGTACTTTTTTAAATCCCACCACAATATCCCCAAATATTGTGTAACTATGGAAGAAACTACCAGTGTCATCTTCGTACGGTCTTTCCTCATTTTAGTGATGGAAGAGGTCCACCACAAGGGATGATTCCTTAGTGACCTTAAGGGATCAAATATCAAGTTTAATGTCCAATTGTACCTCCCCCTATATTGTTCATCGAATGGTTGGTCTAGTTCAAGGAAAGAGAAAAGGTTTGAAGATGATTTGGTACATGCTCAGAACAAGAACACTTTACAACACTAGACACTAGAAAAGTTAGATTGTTATGGCTGTTGAAAATTGCAGCAGTAAATCAATCTTATAACAACAATAAGTAATTTGTAACAACAATAATAATTAGTGCTAAAAAATACCACAATTGACCATGAAAAGTAAGCATACAACCAATGAAATATTACCCAATTGTTAAAGGAAATTTATGAGTAAGTTAGGCCACCTTTAGATGAGTGTATGCAACAATTTAATGTGATTTTAGGTGGATGTAGAATTTTTTTACAATAACAACAAGAAATATAGTGAGTTTTCTAGGGTTAGAGTTAGTATAGTTAGTAGAATGCTTTAGATTTTTGAGAGAGAGGTTTAGCAATCAATTCACCAAAAGAGTGATTTAGTATTAGTGTATTTCTAGGGCTACGGAGTCTTCCAATGCAACCAATATTGAAGGTTGATCTACTTGAAACCAAGAGGTAGGATCTAAACCCTAAGGTGCAAGTACAATTGCGCCTTAGGATTTAGATCTTGAGGAGAAGGATGTCTAGGGTGCAAGCATATTTGGGCCTTAGAAACATTTTCTCCCTTCTTGTAGCTTCAACTAGGTAAAAGATCAATTATCTAGGGATAAAATCCTAAACTACTGTCACTTTAGGGCTTTAGGGTTCTAACTGTAGCATGGAAAGTTAACCAATTTTAGACAAATAAGACCTTGTGAGAGGAATACGCACTTATGTTCCTCTCTTAGGGTTTCAATAAGTAATATTTCTTGCAACAAAATAATAGTTTCACCATAAACATTAATAACATAACAAAGAATTGTAGAAATTTACTTATTTCATAAAAATATCCATCCAAAATCAGAAAACCATCCATAAAATATCCTTTCCAAGCATAGCACATGAGAGAGAAAGAGTTAGTAACCCTTAAGGGATGAAAATTTTAGAAGTAGTCGTCCACAAAGGTGAGTGAATGATGTTGATGAAAATGAAAGTGAGGTTTATCCTTTTATATGAGGCTACTCTAACATAATTTGTCCACATAATATGTCAAAAAAAAAAAAAAAGTGGGGTCGATCCCTCATTTTACCTTTACAAATGCTAAAGTGGAAAAATAAATCATAATGGGCAACATCTGTGAGATGCCTTCTTAGGCAACGAGGGGGCCTAAAAAAGGACACATGCAATCAATCCAGAGCAAGGTGGGATAATGTGATGTCTCTCCTCATTGAAATTCATGATATGCATCATCAGTACCCTAAGAAGTCACCAAACCCTAGTTGCATCATACCTTATAAGGTGATGCCATCACCAAAATAGTGCTAGCGTCCAAGATCCAAGTGTTGCAACCAGGACCTGGCGAGATGCATCTCATCTCTGCCATGTCTCTAACTATATGTTGTTGCAACGTCCTTGATCTTGTTGAAAAAAATCTCCAGGGTACTCTTCCCATCCTATGGGATTCCATACCATTTATGTTCCACCATGACTAAATCTGGTCCTACCAAGCCCATCTATCCATCATCTAAGGTTCCAAGGATGTGAGAGATGATGTTTGAGGGTGGTGAGTCATTGGATGATCCACTACTCGCCATCACACGTATTGAGGTCTTGCGATAAAGGAACAATGTCCTTGGTACAAGCCCAAGACGTCCCTCAAGAACCATGTCAGGGCCACCCAAGACAAATCAAAGTATAAAACACGATTAGCCAAGGTTTGCAAGAAACATTAGTCCTTAATACATGCAGAGTAAGTTGTAACTTAAAATATAATCCATGAAAGACAATTCACCTCAATGTCCCCTTCAAGCATCATACCAGCCCAGGACCCCATGGGGGTTGACAAGTTTAAGTATGGGAGGGACTTCATCCAGCCCTATTAAGCATGCCACCTAGATAGGAAATAAAATAACCTAGGTAGAGGGATATGTCCCAAGGATAACAGGAAATAAAGAAACCCTTCAAGAGTAAGTGTGATAATGATGTGGTTTTAGGGCTTACTTCATGGCTTATGGTTTCATTTAATCGATCTCTATGAGTTCCTTTGTGAACAATGCACTTTCTCTTGATTTACCTCATTCTTGGGTGCTATTTTTTCTAATCCCCCTTTATCAACCATCTTACTAGTCCGCTTTATCATATTTTCAAGTCCCCTTTTATAAGGTTTCAATCTATAACATTGTTATTTGGGGCTAGGGTGAGCACTGAAAGGGTAGAGCTCAATTTTGGACTCGATTTTTTTAGTCCTTTTCTATCATTCCTTTATTTATTTAGAATCATTTTATTCTTGTTTTATTAGAAGACGTAATAAAATTTTATGCCTTCAACCCCTCTTCTCATGAGAGAATGGACCATAACCCATTACCAAAGTTTAGTACACTATTAGAGGCTCCAGGATGGAAAGTGTTAAGTATGTTGGGGAACATAACATTACCCTTTTGAGGGCCCTCCAATAGTACCCCTTTGCTTTTGAAGGTGACAACATGTGACTAGGGAATAGAAGTTGACCACCAAAGTGAAACAAGGAAACTGAAACAATTTCCCAAAATAGTGATCCATTATCCAACTTCAACCAAACATCCTCATCCACATGTCTGATAAATTAATCACAACACTTTGCATGAAATAAGGACTAACATACCTCATGGTGACAATGTCTTACCATCTCCCATACAATGGGTTTCTTAGATGTGATGATACTTGGTTGACATGTAGCTATAAAGGTGAATGAGGGGGGTTGTTGGGATGCCATTTGTGAACATGTTGTGTTGGAATATTAGTTGTCATTGATGTCAACCATGGAAAAATGTATGCAGATGAATGCGCATGAGGAAATAAAATATCAGTAGAAATAACATTGTAGAAATCACACATAAGACAGAGTGCAATGTAGACAGAGATCCTTTGTAAAGGACCATGGAATTATGAATGTTATATCGAGAACCATATAATAAAGAGTCATAATATCTAATTGATAAATTTAAGGTATAATCAAAGCCGTCAGATCGAATTGATAGATCGTCGGTTGTTGATCAAATCCAAGTAGGAGATAGAAATCTTTGGGACTTCGGAACTTCACCACTTTAGTGATTATCGGAGACAAGGCATAGGCATGAAATGATGAAGTCGTGAAACCAAAAAATATTGCCAATCTTTATATTGAGGGAAGAATTCAGGAGTAATGCAAGCCTTTATATCAAGAGTGGAAGGATAGAAAACTTCGGGACTTTATAACTTTGCCACTTTGGAAATTATTGAAGAAAAGGAAGAGGAATGAAATCTCGAAGTCGTGAAACCATGAAATCCTGCCAACCGTTATGTCGAGGGAATAATTCGAGAGTAATGTGATCTGTTAGATCAGGAGTGGAAGGATAACATAAGTTTAGAGACTCTGAAACTTTTCCACTTCAGCGATTACTGGAGACTAGGAAAATATGCGAAGTGTCGAAGCCACAAAGTGTCGAGGTTGAAGTAGCGAAATCATGTGGGTCATTGATCTAAGATCCTCTGGAATTTCTCAGGACCGTCAGATCAATTAGTGGAAGGATAGGGTATGAAATTCGACATGTATAACTCTGGGGGAGTTGAACAACTTCAGATTTGTAATATCCCGGAGTCCCAGAATGTCGAAGTCCCAAAATAAATAAGGACCGTCCATATGAACATTTGATTAAGTTGTGATCATTGATTTCATTGAATCCTCATGATGAGCCAACATCATCCATTCATTGGAAGATTAAATCTGAATCATTAGATCCACAATGGATATTTAAAGGTGCAAATAAAATTACATGGATGTTAAATTAATGGAGGCAACGTGCATTGATCTGGACCATTGGAGGTTTTGATTATGTGTCAGCATGAGATTAATGTGTGTAATGGCTATGTCATTAAAAAAATAACTTGTTGAGTTGCACCAATCGTCCATATCACCGGCTAATTAATTTAGAGTCATTGGATTATCCTCTTGATTAATTAACAATGAAATCGTTGGATTATGATCTAGGAAACAAATCTACGGGCATGGTTAACTCTTAGGACTAAAACACCCTTTTGGATAGGTTGTGGTCATAACACTTAGAGGAATTAGGTAAAGCACCAAGTGCTTAATAATAACTATTGTTCTTAGTCACATTGTTTTGGTCCCATGGAAAAAGGGCCACGAATTAGCACCTCGATATAGAAAATGCACCAAAGAGATAATAAAAAAGATTGGATTTGATCAATTAATATTGAGAATGAAATAAAGAGACATGGGATCAAGTTAAAATAAATCAATCCATGCTTATGATATATTTATGAAAAACCCTCTTACTAAATTAAAAAAATAACTTTTTCTTTTTTATATATGAATAATAATCACAATAACAAAAGTTATTAGTTTATAAGACAACATATTACTTAATTTGAAGAGGTAAATTGTTTCATACTAAAAGATACAATGGTTCAACCTTATACCTTTTGGAAAGTATATAAGTAGGAAAACAAGGTGAAAGGAAAGTGTCTTTGTGGTCTACATTAGAATATCAGAAGCAAGTGCAGAGTCCAAGGAAGAAAGACGAAGATACTTATGAAGTGAGGGTGGAAGGGAGGAGCAAGGAAGGATTAATATCCTTTGCTAAAAAAAATTAAAGACATGGATTTGGTGCATCCTGGGGTTGGTGTCCTAAAACAATGGATTTGGTTCTTCTTAGGGTTGGTGCCCTAAAAACAAGGGAGTTGGTGTAACGTCCCCGACCACTCAGAAAGGGCCACGATACACAAGAGAACACTTTCATTCTCTTCGCGGAACATACTGTAACATACCCTACACCCAACTGAGCCATGCCACATAAATGTTTCACACTGCATGCAATTAATATATATATATACACACGGAGCTCTTGTAGAAACATATATATAAAACGTAAACATACAAATACATATATAAATGCATGGATTCACACAAAAATAATAGTAAACGTATACATGAAGCATATGCAGGCAATACCCATAAATATAAAGACAATTATAACAACACATAAGATAAACCCATAAAAATAACACGTAAATAACAATGAAACATGTAATTTTTATCACATAGTCGACACTTATCTTGGTAAGAATGTCACCAACTATGTGCAGACCTTCCATGAACCTCAAAGCCTTAGACCACACTGTTCATCACTCTCAGCAGTGGGTCACACCTGAGCCGGGACTAAACTCCACCTGGGTAAAGGGATTCCTAACCAAGCTAAAGGATCATAGACAACATGAAAGAATCAATCATAGGTGATCACTCAACTAACGACCTACAGTCCCTCTTTCCCCACATGCCTGTCCTACACTAGGAAGTGTGCCCCTTCTCTAGTCAACATTCCTTTGGCTACCCCACTTCCTTTCCAGGCTTCAACAACATGCCAGATAAGAAGTCTCAGAGCCATGTAGTTGTAGTTTAGCACCTTCAGGAATCAATTCCTAGAACTTATCTCACCCAGAGATTTGCTCACGGGCCTGACAACTTGCCTCTTCAATATCCCATGGGATTGACAAATTGTTTCTTCAATCCAGATCCCAAGCTAACCAACTACACAAACAAATATGGATATGGATACAGGTTTAGGTACAATCATGAAGATACAAAGGATAGCTCAATGGGTGTGTGAATGCTCATGATTGATTGACTGGATGACTGAATGATGGATGCATGATGGATAGAATGATAGGAAATGAACTAAGTCCAAACAATATGTATGCATGTCCCCAAATTAACACTTGTCATGTTGGGAGCTACTTTGTCCCACTTGTCCCAAACTTTGGAAATTAAGATAAAATAATTACAATACTTTATGCTTTAAGAAATATTAATATAATATTCCTTTTTGGCTTAAGCTCCCTAGCTTAGTCCTTTTTCTTAACTTTTAGCCCCCGCCCTTTCCCTAACTAGTGGATTTTAGTCCCCCGTACTCTTTTATCATGGTCGGTCTTCGTGTAACGATGTATTTTATATTAATGCTGAGACATATACAAAATTAGGCACACTGGCGGTTAACATCTAGGCTCTCTGGCCTAATATTCAAAAAACTGGCTCACCAGCCTATAAAACACAACATATACACAAGGGCTCCTTGGCCTCAAAATCACATGCACTTAAGTTGTTGTACGCAGTATCCTGGAATGTGCACACTTCCTCATTTTACTGCGCAATACATACACGCACTATGCCATGAAAGGTTCATACAAAATGATATCAAACAGCTCACCGGCTTAAGTACATTTTCATTTACATTTACAATTGGGTTCGGCCTAGGGATATTACAATCCCCTCCCCTTATTTATGCATTGTCCTCAGTGCATTAAGTACACACATACAACAACATTTTCAAAAATCCTCAAAAAGAAGTGGTTATTCTGCTTACATTGCATCCTCATGCCCCCAAGTAGCATCCTCAGGACTGTACAAGGTCCATTGGACCTTTACAAGCCCTCTGGCTTGATTCTGGAGCTGTTTGATTTTACGGTCCAGAATGCGTACTGGATGCACTTGAAAAGTGCATTCTTGCTCCACCTGAATCACATTCCAATCAATAACATGATTAACATCAGGAATATATTTCTTGAGAAATGATACATGGAATACATTATGAACAAACATAGATGCAAGAAATGCAATCATATAAGAAACTGGACCAATCCTCTCTAGGATTTCTAATGGCCCACAATAGCGAGATGCCAAATTGGAACAATTTCGCAACTTCAGGGAACTTCTGTTGGCCTTCACTTTCAAGAATACATGGTCCCTAACTTTAAATTCCCTATGAGTTCTTCCCTTATCAACATAGCTTTTCTGCCTGTCTTGGGAAACCTTTAAATTTTGTTTTATTTTCAACACTTGCTCCTCCATTTCCCAGAGTAAATATGGCCCAACCACTTCTCTATCTGTTGGGTTATCCCAAATTATTAGTGTGTTTCACTTTCTGCCATAAAGTGCCTCAAAGTGGATCATCTTTAGAGATGTTTGGTACCCATTGTTATAAGCAAACTCTACCAAGTGTAGGTAGTCTTCCCATTTTGATGGTTTATCCATCACATACATCCTCAACATATATTCAATCACTTGATTCACCCTCCCTGTTTGTCCATCTGTTTCTGGATGATAAGTTGTACTAAAATTCAAATTTGTTCCAAATCCATTAAATAATCCCTTCCAAAAATTTGCGGTAAATTTTGGATCTTTGTCAGAAACAATTGTCTTGTGTATGCCATGTAATCGAGCAATTTCTTTCATATAAACATCAACAATGTTGGTTTCCTTGTGAGTGAGCGTAACTGGAAAAAAATGGGCATCTTTAGTAAGCTTATCCACCACTACCATGATAGAATCATGTTTCTTGTTTGTTCTGGGAATTTTGGTGATGAAATCCATGGTTACAACTTCCCACTTCCACTCAGGAATGGGTAATGGATGTAGCAAACCAGGTGGGTGTCTATTCTTAGCCTTTACCTTTTGACATTCCAAACATTTGGCAATAAAATCAACAACCTCTTTCTTCACACCTGGCCAATAATATTGGCTCTTGACAGCTGCAATAGTTTTATGATAACCTGGGTGCCCAACATAACATACATTATGCATTTCTCTCAATATCAGATTTTTCAATTCCTAGGAGTTTGGTACATAAATTCTTCCCCTATACATGAAAATTTCATCATTATCTAGCTTGTAATCTTCGATTTTCTACTGCAAATTACCTTGCTGTAAATTTGTCACTAATCCCTTATATTGCAAATCTAATTTTGTAGCCTCTAAAATTTTGTCTTTCAAATTTGATTGGTACATGCTAATGGTTTTAGCATGCAATTCATGCACTCTTCTACTGAGTGCATTAGCCACTTTGTTCTCTTTCCCCTTGATATGCTTTATATCAAAGTCATATTCACTTAGAAATTCTCACCATCTGCTTTGTCTAGAATTTAGATTTGGCTGATCAAATAAATATTTCAGACCATTATGGTCTATTCTTAGCTCAAAAATTTTCCCCGTGAGGTAGTGTCTCCATTTCCTCAAGGCATGCACTATGGCGGCCAACTCCAAATCATGAGTGGCATAGTGTCTTTCATGCTCCTTCAAGTTCCTTGATTCATAACATATAACAAACCCATTTTGATTGAGGACTCCACCAAGTCCTTCTTTACATGCATCTGTGCATACAATGAAATCTTCATTTGGGTATGCAATCCTTAGTGTTGGAGCACTTGTTAATAATTGTTTCAAGTGTTGGAAGGTATTTTCACAATCCAATGTCCATTGAAACTTCACACCCTTTTGTTGCAAGGAAGTGATTGGGTGTGCAATCTTTGAAAATCCTTCAATGAATCTCTTATAGTAGTCTGCAAGGCCCATTAATGATCTAGCCTCTGTCACATTCTTTTGTGTTGACCATTCTCTAATGGATTCTATCTTCTCAAGATCCACTGCTATCCCATCCTTTGAAATGATATGCCCCAAATAATGAATTTGCTTCTGATAAAAAGAGCACTTGCTCAATTTGAGATACAATTGATGCTCCCTTAATAATTTCAATACCATCCTTAAATGATGCTCATGCTCTTCTTCTGATTTAGAATATATAAGGATGTCATCTAGAAAGAAAATGACAAACTTGTCTAAATATTCTCGGAAAACACCATTAATTAAACACATGAAAACAATTGGTGCATTTGACAACCCAAATGGCACCACTGTGAACTCATAATGACCATACCTTGTCCTGAAGGTGATCTTGTTGATATCTTCCTCCTTAATCCTTACCTGATGGTAACCGGACCTAAGATCAATCTTTGAAAATATCTTTGCATCCTTCAATTGATCAAAGAGGTCATCAATCCTTGGCAGAGGATATTTGTTCTTTACAATCACTTTATTCAACTGTCTGAAATCAATGCACAATCTTAATGTCCCATATTTTTTCTTCACGAACAAGACTGGGGTATCTCAAGGTGACACACTCGGGCGTATATACCCCTTCTTCAAAAGTTCTTCAAACTGCATTTGCAACTCCTTCAGCTCTAGTGTACTCATTCTGTAAGGAGTCTTTGACACTGGAGCTGCTCCAGGCATTAAATTTATAGAGAAATCAATATCTCTCTTTGGGGGTAGTCCTAGTACCTCCTTGAACACATCTTCAAAATTTTCCAAGACTGCATGATCTTCCAAATTTGGCACCTTATCTTTAGGTGTCTCTTCTATATGTGTTGCAAATATTTGACACCCTTTTCTGTAACATTTCTTCAGCTGCAATGCTGAAATTTCTCTGATGGTTACTACCCTGGGAATTCCCTACACTTTCCTTATGCTCCCTTCCTCATCCAAGCAAGTCAATTCCTTATTATGACAATCTAGGGTAGCATGATGCTGGTCCAACCAATCCATCCCAATTAGACAGTCATAGGAACCTAAAGGCAATATGTTCAAATCTTCCCTGGTGTTCAATCCATTCATGTCCACAAGACATGACTTAACCACCTCATTAAATTTTCTTTTCACTTTGGTAGCCGGCTGTACCAAACAAGATTTTCCATGCTTGCTTCTTGGAAAATGCAAACTTTCCACCATATTAGGATCTATATAACTATGACTAGCTTCTCAATCAATTAAAATAGGAATGGTTTGGTTGTTAATCATACCTTCCACTTCAATCATATGTGACTGATACTTTTCTTGCTTGTTGTCCAGAGTTGCATAGATCCTTTGTACAATTCTGCCCATGTCCTCCACTATTTAATCTTGTTATACATTGTGGACAGTCTTGACCTTTTCACTTCTATGAGGACAATCTCTGAACATATGATCTCCTTTATAACCTCAACATTGAATAGGTGGTTTCCTTCGCCTTTGACCTCCTTCCTCAATCATTCTGGGTTCTCTAGAAGTTGTTTGTCCCTGAGGATTATTTCTGAAGAATGGTGGCTTAGTTCCCTTCTTCCTCTGATCCATCTTGAATTTATTTTTGTCTTCTAAATCTTTTTGGAAATTTGGCCTTGATTTTTGTTGATCATATAGGCATTTATCTCTCCTAATGGTATCCTACAATGTCTTGGGATCATCATACTATATTTTGTCACTGATTAATGATGGCAATCCACTCAAATACCTTTGAATCTTAACTGTCTCATCCTTGATGAAAGAGACATACTTCAACAGTTCTAAAAACATTCTTTCATATTCATCTATGGTCATATTCCCAATCTTGAGTTCAAAGAACTCTTTCATTTTCTTGTCATAGTATCTCTTAGTCAAGTATTTCTTCTCAAAATACTTCTTGAATTCCCTCCAAGTAACACTTTTCTCTTTAATGTGTTGCACCTGCACAAGTGGATCCCACCACATGGATGCCTTTCCCTTGAGTTGATAGATGGAAATTCTACCTTCTGCATGAGAAGAATAACTATGTAATTGAAAATAATTTCTCATGCCCAACAACCATGTCTCTACATCTTCATCCTTCTTGTGCTCACCATCAAATGTAGGAGGTTTGATTTTGTTCATTTCTCCTCGCAGTTCATCCACCCCAGAACTCTTATGCTTCTTGAAAGTGGATGGACTTGAGATATTGTGTGATATCTTATTGGAATTCTTCAAGGAGTGGTGCTGATGTCTTCTAACACTTCTTGCTCTTCTTTTCTCATCAGGAGGCCTGTGACTTCCAGATTTTCTTGAGTCACTCTCCTTATCCAATTTATTTTCTATTTTGTTCAATATCTGCATTAAATTCATGTTGAAGTCATCCTGTTGCTTCTTGGCTCTCATAATCCTTTCATTATCATCCTTATGGATTTGGACATCCTTCTGCAAATTTTTAATGGTCTCTACCATATTCATGTTTTCATCCCTTTCTTCTCCATGTCCATTGGAGTGTGTTCCTTCAATGCCCAAATGGACATCCATCCCTCTAATATCATGTTCATGGCTATAAGTACCATGTTCCTCTTCCATTACTATGGACTTTGTGATGATATTTATTTGATCTAGTTGTTGTTAACTCTGCAAAATGTGCAACCAACAAAACTTTGTCAGACTATCCATTTCAATAATTTCATGAAAAATATGAACCATTCTGGTCCAATAATACATTAGAACTCTTTCTTCTAATTTCCTGAAAAATTGAATGCCCGTATCAATTTTATGGATGAATATTTAGATTCCAATGTCCGAGACCTTTCCAATGCCTGCTACCATGCTCAATTCTAAGTCTTGAGCAGAAAATTATGGTTATTTGAAATTTGCCCATTAATTTTTCTGTTCATTTTTCAACTTGGCGCAACTCTGTGCTGTAATTATGCATTTTTTCACCTAATCCATTGGATTTTTCGTAGTATCTCAATTGGGTTTCTTCCTATACATATTATGGACACTCTGTCCAAGTTTGATCTTTTTCTGGGTTCTTGGCTGCTAGTTACAGTCTACTGAAGTTCTAGACCAATTCGTGTTTTTGGTCTGGATTGATACAGGTTCCTTATTTTCCATATTAAACATTTTTAACATGACCATAAATTTAATTGAGCTCTAGGACTATATTCTATGGTTCAATATTTCCATTGACTTCTCATGTGGCTCAATCTGATTCCGGAGTAG
Source organism: Picea engelmannii (assembly GCA_009831015.1). Taxonomy (NCBI): domain Eukaryota; kingdom Viridiplantae; phylum Streptophyta; class Pinopsida; order Pinales; family Pinaceae; genus Picea; species Picea engelmannii. The sequence continues at coordinate 254,164 of ML796756.1, forward strand.
AAAGTTACGGCTCTTGGAAGTTAGATGGGTCTTAAAATTTACCCTCCATTGTTTGTGCTGTAACTTTCTCATAAGAGCTTCATTTGACGAACGGTTTACACCATTAGAAATATCTCTCCGAGCTCTTTTGTTTGAGCTGTAGAGACAGAGTGTGCCTTGGCACACTCTGTTCTTGTGGTTTTTGACTAGCAAAAAGCATTGTTAAGGCTCTAAAAAATGCACTGCAAAAAGATGATGTTCAAATAGTATAAAACGTTGCGGAAATTCGTTGGTTTTCTATTGGTGTTCACCAACCAAACAACTTCTCATGCACAAATTTCAACCTGTACGCCCATATTTAGCATGCACATCAACACCACAAGATAAATCATTCTCCGCGCACCTATAGCTACTGTGCATCACTTCTCTGTCGCGCCAATAACTGCGCACTACTTTTGTGTTGCGCGCCAAAATACACCACGCAAATTTTAGGTTCTTGCACTATAACATGTTGCGTGCATTTTTTGTATCACACATTGATATTCTGCGTGCATTTCACTATACATGTTTCACCATGCCAAAGTTTAGTACGGCCCCACTGCGCACCAATACTCTGCGTGTTGGAGCGTGCGCTAAAAATTGGTGCCCAATTCTTACATATCACGAGATTTTTAGTATGCATCATGCATTTTAGTGCGCCCACCTGTGCACATACATTTCTATGCGTATCAATTCTTTGTGAATTCCACTGCAGAAATCGGGGAGTTTTCCTTCATTCTTATCGTAGATATTCTGCAACTATCAAATTTGTTCAATTTCACCCCGATAACACCAATTCAACCTATGAAACAACAAATTGTTGTGGGTTGACATTTCTGGAACGAATTTACCCAAAAACCAATTTGTGAATTGAGAATTTTAACCACTAAACTCACTCCATCTATCATGGCTTCACTGTAACTTTAAATTCGACCCATTCTAGATCCGAATTTGCTAGAATAGATATTAAATCGGGAATATCTCATCACTTGGATGAATTTCTATTTTTTCCCCGAATTTAACAACAGAAATTGGGGCTTTTTCCCATTTCTGCCCAATTGTTGTTACTTTTTTCCATGGACGCTCTGCAACTCAAAATTTGGCCACCTCGAAATAAATCCTCTGTGAAAATTCACTTCAACTCAACTTACTCGGCCCATGTAGGCTCAGTGTTGAAAACTGAAGCTCTGATACCATATTGTAACGTCCCCGACCACTCAGACTGGGCCACGATACATGAGAGAACACTTTCATTCTCTCTACAGAACATCCTGTAACATACCCTACACCCAACTGAGCTATGCCACATAAATGTTTTGCACTGCTTGCAATTAAAATATATACACACACAGAGCTCTTGCAGAAACATATCTATAAAATGTAAACATGCAAATACATCTGTAAATGCATAGATTCACATGGAAATAACAGTAAATGTATGCATGCATCATATGTGGGAAATACCCATAAATATAAAGACAATTATAACCACACATAAGATAAACCCATAAAAATAACACGTAAATAACAATGCAACATGTAATTTTTATCACATAGTCGACACTTATCTTGGTAAGAATGTCACCAACTACGTGCAGACCTTCCACAAACCTCCTAGCCTTAGACCACACTTCTCATCACTCTCAGAAGTGGGTCACTGATGAAGACCCCCTTCCTCTGCCTCGGCAGGGTCCGCTGACCTCCCGGCCTTAGGATCGTTCTTCCCTTTGAGCCGAAGCGACTCTTTTAGTTCCCTGCTGGAACCCTTGAACAAATCCACAGGTCGTTTAGAAACCCCACCTGGAAAACATGCACAAGGTGCTAGCTTCACCTCCACGCGACCAGGACGCTATGACCTCAGGCCATGCCAAGATGCATCTTCCACAAATCAGGACTTCGGGGATTTCAATGCAAAGCACCCCGAGTCCTTATCCTTAACGATGACAAGCTCCCCCATGATCCTTCGACCATGTGACCCGGTCCTTGTCCTGGACCTAAGCCTCGAGGGATTTTGGGACTTGTGTGTCGGTGAATCAAAATGAAGCCACACTCCACTGATTGCTAAAATTTCGATGACCTCCACCACAATCAATGATCCTGGGCCTCCCTCATCGGATGACTCCCGATCTTTTAGGATTTTGCAACCCGTGATTCCGAGTAATTGGTTCTTCCACCTCGTGACTCCCAATTCCTGACTTGCGATGAATCAAATCAATGGCTCACGTTGATCCAAGATCTAACGGTCTTGGTTCTCCTAGGCTTACAAACGTCGAAATACCTTCAACCTTATCCTCCTCGCATCTCTGTCTGATCCGATGGCTCTCGGTAAATCAACACTTCCTCCTTGAAGTTTCCACCGTTCGTCTAGACTTCTGACGCTCCTCCTCCAAACACTCTGGTTCTGACGACTGTCGGTTATCTACGCTAGATCTGATGGCCCAGATCTAATCTCCTACACATTCTCCTTCATTGTCTAGATGTGGAATCCGACGGTCCAGATCCTTTTTCCTGCAACTGATCCATGGCTGTCGATGCTCCTCCTCCTAAGCTTTGCTTTCTTCCTAGACTTGGGATATTTTCCAAATGTTCTGAAGGCCTTGACCTTCAATTTTTCTCCATGCGAACCTTGTAAACTTTAGTCTCACCTACGTTATAGAAACGCTATCCCTTCCGAGCTTTATCAACGAAGTTTGACCTCAACCCTGTGCACACTTATGCCCTGTGTGCAACTTCATGCTACTCCTCCTAAGATTTCTTTCTCTGAAACCTCGAAGGGTTTCTCGACCTTCTGCTCCTCTCTGCTGTTACTTGGTGCGCAAGGCACTATCCTTCCAGAGCTTCAGAACTTAAACCTCTAAGGGACTCGTACCTTGCCTTTTCCTTCAAAGGGAAATCTGGTTCTCTCTTGGAAACCTTCTTCTCAAGCACACTTTATTGAGCTCTCCTTCATAGTGCTGACAACTCTGTAAGTGTCTTATTCCTCCGAAAATTCCCTTAACTCGGAACTCAAAATAGAGTTCTTTCTGTGCACTCTATGCACTTGCTTAATGCCCCTCTTGGCAGAGCTTTACATAACACTCAGTGATTATGTCTTCTCTGTGCCCTCCTCTACACAGTCTTACCTCCAAGGTGTTCAACAACCTTGAGGCTTCTCCCTGAGTCTAAGACTTCCTCTGGTGTGCCTTCCTGGCACGTCTTTGCCTGAATTCCACAGAACTCATAAGTGCACTATCGCATTGGCCTTCAGAGTCCTCAGTACTCTGTCATGCAACCTCTTGCATGAAACCACAAAGTACCCAGACATAAATCAAATGAACCCACATATATGAAAATATATCTATCCCTGCAAATGGAACCTAACATTAATCTACAGCATAAAATGAACACATACGAAAGACATTCAATTGCATAAACACAGAAAGATTCAAGTGCAGGAAAAAATTCTCTTTTTATTAATGTGAATTCTTGATTACAATGTGTTCGAGCTTTGACTGCGATAGACTCTCGGATCCCTCTTCTCTTGCTTCTTCCTAACTCACACCGAACTAACTGAATCTAGATACAAAAGATCTAATAAAAAGAGGGGCTCCTCAAGCTCTTCCCTCCATCTCACCAACTCTCATTAATTTCAATCAATTACCTTAAATGGTTATCTAGTACAAATCGGATCTAGATCTCAGCCTGTCAACCATTAAAATAGACTCTAACTACAACATGTGCAAAAGAATGGCTTGGCTCTACCAGCCTTACAATCATTCAATTACATTTTTAATTTTGAAAAATGAGAGGGTTGACGCCTCTCCCTTCATTGAATGCACACTGAATGTGTGGGCTAGATGGCACATTGTTGGGGTGAAGCGATGCTCCTACAAGCTCCAATTCTCCTTCTATTCCATCTACTTCCTCTCCTTCTACAAGCTCCAATGCTGCAGTCATTTCTATTTTAGCTTCCTAGCTGAAAATTTTGAGCCATTCTGTTGAATTCTCTTCTTCTTCTCCTTGGGCCACTTCTAATATATTCTCCTTCATCATGACAGTCACCACTGGCTGTCCTTCTTCTATTTTTTCATTTTAATCATGTGCACTGGCCTTCACTTGGCTCTCTGGTCGGAATACCTGAATACCCCCAATCATTAGAATGAATTTATGATTCTCCTCCTAGATGGTGAAAGTTTTTAACTTGTCATCATCTTCATTCATATGTCCTACAAAACCACATGAATCTTCACATATCATCAATCCTCGCTGCTATGAACCCATTTATGAGCTCTTGAGACTTTCATACAGTCTCATTTCGTTCCCCTTGCCCACCTGGCAATTTGGGATTTCTCTGCTACCCACCTGGTAGTCTATGAGATCAACTGATCCCATCTCATTGCCCACTTGGAAATCTGAACTTTTGACACTTCTCTCCTGGCAGCATACAAGACCTTCCACCAATCTCTTTCCATTTCCCACTTGGTAGTCTCTGAGATCTCTGCTTGATTTCTCTTTCTCCTCGTCATTGAGATTTCTCCCAATCTCTGGTTCACAAATGTGGATCAGTTCCTTCTCTGGTTCATTGAGGTATTCAACATGCCTCAACCATCTCCTTAAAAATTGTCACTGTCTTTTGGCCAACAATTTCTGAACGAGCCATTTTTATTTCTTCTTCATGGGCCATTCATATACCTAATACGCTTTCGCACCCTGGTGCATTTTAAATGCAAGTTGTTCCATCCGTGCCCTTATCTCAATGATCTCTTGGTCCACCTCAACATTGCTTCTCTACTGACGGTATCCTCTTGGACCACGCCCATGGTCTTCGATAGCCATACTTTTCTTCAATCTTCCCTCCTAGAAAATATGTTATTCACTTTGAAATTGAGATCATTTCGAGATTTCCCCTCGCCTGAAATATACAGACAAAAAATCTTTCTCTGATACCACATGATGCAGACCCCCTTCCTCTTCCTCGGCAGGGTCTGCTGACCTCCTGACCTTAGGATCATTCTTCCCTTTGAGCCGAAGTGGCTCTTTTAGATCCCTTCTGGAACCCTTGAACAAATCCACAGGTCCTTTAGAAACCCCACCTGCGCAAACATGCACAAGGTGCTAGCTTCACCTCCATGCGACCATGACGCTATGACCTCAGGCCATGCCAAGAGGCACCTTCTGCAAATCAGGACTTCGGGGGTTTCAATGCAAATCACCCCGGGTCCTTATCCTTCGAAATGCCAAACCCCAAAAAGAGTTAACGATGACTAGCTCCCCCCTGATCCTTCGACCATGTGACCTGGTCCCTTTCTTGGCCCCAAGCCTCGAGGGATTTTGGGACTTGTGTGTCCATGAATTGGAATGAATCCATGCTCCACTGATTGTCAAATTTTTGATGACCTCCACCACAATCAACGGTCCTGGGCCTCCCCCATCGGATGACTCCCGATCTTTCGATATTTCACAACCCACGATTCCGAGTAATTGGTTCTTCCACCTCGTGACTCCCAATTCCCGACTTGCGATGAATCAAATCAACGGGTCACATTGATCCAATATCTAATGGTCCTGGTTCTCCTATGCTTACAAACATCGAAA
>ML796756.1:261700-272678 GCA_009831015.1 Picea engelmannii
CTCAATGGGTGTGTGAATGCTCATGGATTATTGATTGGATGACTGAATGATGGCTGCATGATGGATAGAATGATATGAAATGAACTAAGTCCAAACAATATGTATGCATGTCCCCAACTTGACACTTGTCATGTTAGGAGCTACTTTGGCCCAATTGTCCCCAAATTTGGAACTTAGGATAAAACAATTACCCATACTTTATACTTTAAGAAATATTAATATAATATTCCTTTTTGGCTCAAGCTCCCTAACTTATCCCTTTTTCTTAACTTTTATCCCCCACCCTTTCCCTAACTAGTGGAGTTTAGTCCCCCATACTCTTTTATCGTGGTCGGTGTGTGTGCAACGATGTATTTTATATTAATGCTGAGACATATACAAAAGTAGGTGCATTGGCCTTTAACATCTAGGATCTCCAACCTAATATTCACAAAACTAGCTCACTAGCCTATAAAAAACAACATATACACAAGGGTTCCCTAGCCTCAAAATCACGCACACTTAAGTTGTTGCTCATGGTATCCTGGAATGTGCACACTTCCTCATTTTACTGTGCAGTACATGCACACACTATGCCATGAAAGGTGCATACAAAATGATATCAAACAACTCACCAACTTAAGTACATTTGCATTTACATTTACAATTAGGTTCGGCCTAGGAATATTACAATTGATGCTTCCTAGGGTTTGATCCCTGGAACAAAAGAGGAGTTGGAGCTTCCTAGGGTTGGTGCCCTGAACAAGGGGATTTTTGTCTCGTAGAGTTGGTGCTCTAAATCAATCTTTATATAAATTTGTGATTTGCATTTTAAGTTTATACTTATTGATTTTATTTACTAAAGTTTCTTTCTAATCAATAAAGTTAATAACTAATTATTTTAAATTGATAAAAGTTATTAATACTGATTCATCCCCCCCTCTCAGTATTAAAATACATTCCAACATTTGGTATCAGAGAAGGTGCCTTCAACACAATTTAATAACTGGAAGGTAGATTCTGCATAATCCAATGGATCAACAAGAAGGGATGTCTTCAACATGAGCATCTTTGTTCAAAGGGAATGAATATCACTTTGGAGTGTGAGAATGAAAGGCTATATAATATCCCTGGGTTGTGATATCTGGAAATCTATAGAATATGAGTACACTACACTTGCTACTCTTCCCACAAACACAACTAGAAAGAATCTTTGCAATGATAATGCAAGAGAAACCAATGCCATCCTAGGAGGATTAGCCAATCCTATATTTGTGAAAGTAATGCATTATAAGTCAATGAAAGAAATCTTGGAAAAACTAAAGGTCATATATGAAGGAGATAGAAAAGTAAAAAAGGCCAAACTACAAACCTACATAACACAATTTGAAAACCTGAAAATGAAAGAAGAAGAGAACATAGAAGAATATCTTCAGAGAGTAGATGAATTAGTCAAATCAATCAAAGCATTAGGAGAATAAGTCAAAGATCAACCCATTGTCCAAAATATCTTGAGATCATTATCCATGAGATATGATTCCAATATTTCTACTCTTGAAGACATACCAAACCTTGATAATCTCACAATGGATGAACTACATGGGATCTTCACAGTGTATGAGATGAGAATGGGGCAATAAAGACCAACAAAAGAATAAATGACCTTCAAAGCATAAAAAGAAAATAAGAAACAAGAGAAGGTGTCTAAAGAAGATCAATCAAAGATATTTGGTGAAGAAATAACTAACTTCATGAAGAAACTCAAGAAAGGAACCGATAGATACAAGGAAAATTTTCCTCTAATATTATTTAATTGTGGAAATATTGGACATTTTTCTTCCAAATGTCCTTGTCCAAAACACGAAGAAAATGATGATGAAAAAACTTTCAAAGAACAAAAGAAGAGCCAAACCAAAGAAAAAAGGAAGGTCTACAAAAAGAAGAAGACCTTTTACACTGAAGAGAACAATAACTGATATTCCTCTAAAGAAAACTTTGAGGTTGAAGGAGAAGTAGATCTTGAAGAAGAACTAATCAATGCCCTAGATTAACTCAGAAAGTATAAAAAGAATAATAAATTGTTAAGAGGGAAAATGCTAGAATTTGAACAAGCACACCAGACAAGAGAAAAGGAAGATTCAAAAATCATAAATGAATCAAAGAAAGTCATCATTGACTGGAAAACTCATATTCAATATATTAAAAGAAATAAATAAATCTTCAATGAACAATTCAAAGAAAAACAACAAGTTTGTAAAAAGCTAGAAAATGAAATTAGTCAGCTGAAAAGAGAACTAGAAAGAGGAAATCACCAGTCAAAGTTTGAGAAAAGTTAAAATATTTTGAATGATATTCATAACAAACAAAGGTCACCAAATTATAAATAAGGATTGGGATTTGATAAAAAATCAATCTCTACTGCATAAAAAAATTGATAAAAAGTCAATCAACTATGCAAATGATCTTAGAATTTCCTTAAAAAGAGAAGATAACAAGATGAGCATGACACCATTAAAGACTGTTTTTAATAGACAAGCACCTCCTCCAAAAGAAAAAGGAAATATAGTGATAAGAAAGACTCCTTCTAATAGATATAATCATATCTTCATTGGATATTGCTATTCATGCAACAACTTTGGACACAAAGAAGTACATTGTAAAGCCTATAGAAGCTACAAACCAAGAAATGTCCAAAGATCTAAGAACAACAAGAATGATGTAGAGAAAAGAAATTATAACTCATTATCTCCTTTACAAGATTACAATGTTGAATGCCACAAGTGCGACAACTATGGCCATAAAACCAATGAATGTAGATTACCAATGAAATCCTTGAATACAAGCAACTCTAACAAACGAGATACGAATATTTGGAAATAAAAACATATAGAAGAAAAAGTAACAGAATATAAAGTGGCCTTGTATTAAAAAAAGAAGTTCCAGTGGTATATTGATAGTGGATGCACAAAACATATGGCAAGAGATAAAAAAATATTTCTCACTTTGACAAAGAAGGATAAAGGTAAAGTCACTTTTGGAGATAATGTATCTGCCAAAATACTAGGAAAAGGCACAGTTTCCTTGGGAAATAAGAAAAATAAAGCAAAAAATGTGCTTCTAGTAGAAAATTTAAAACCTAATATACTTAGTGTAAGCCAAACCTGTGATCAAGGACATATAGTCATTTTTTACTCCCAAAAATGTGAAATAAGAGAAGAAGGATCAGGAAGATTTGTTGCTATTGCCCGAAGAACCTCAAGCAATGTGTATATCTTAGATATTGAAGAAGAATAATAATTCCATATGAGTCAAGTAGATGAAAGTTGGTTATGGCACAAAAGGATGGGACACTTGAGCTTTGATAACCTTATCGAAGTTCATAAAAAGGGAGCTGTAAAAGACATGCCAAAAGTCATCAAGCCCTCAGTTCCTTTTTGCAAACACTATCAATTAGGGAAGCAAACAAGAGTCAGATTCAATAAAAAAGAGTATTCTATATCAAAACACTTGGAGATTGTTCACACTGATCACTATGGTCCCTATAGGAGTAGAAGCATACAAGGGGAACACTAATTCATGTTGATCATTGATGACTACACGAGGATGACTTGGGTATATTTTCTGAAATAAAAATCTGAGGCATTTGAAAAGTTTAAAGCATTCAAGACTTATGTAGAGAATTAAACAGATCTCAAAATCAAATGTTTAAGATCAGATACTTGAGGGGAATTTACCTCTAAAGAATTCAATAAGTTTTGTGAAGCTCATGGAATCGAGAGAAAATTCTTAGCTCCAAGAAATCCTCAACAAAATGGAGTTGTGGAGAGGAAAAAGAGAACTTTTCAAGAGGCTGCAAGAACTATGTTGAATGAATGCAATATTTCAGAAATTTTTTTGAGAGATGCGATATATACAATGTTATAGAAAGATTTGCCTCACCGTATGCAAACTTGAACATAGGGCCTTTTTCCATTTCCCTATGCAGATTTGAAGTCCCTTTTTGCAGTTCCCAGAGCTAAAAATTGTATTTTTCCACATATACGCGCCCTAACAACTATACAACATGTGTATACGTAGGTTGAACCATTACAACCTGCGTACATCGGGTTTTGTCCTCAAAATAAAAAAAATGGTGTTGGGTTTCCATGTCATGTCATGGGATCCATGATCCTTGACCTTCCATATATTGAAAATCTTTCGACTCAGCCCTTCAGTTCCATTTGAAGACTATAAATGGGCCATATAAAAGGTGTGGAAAAGAGGAGAAGAGTTCAACTTTGAGAGAAAAGTTAATTCGGAGAAATTATTCACTTCATATTGAGTCTACATCCCTTTGTCCTTTTAAGTCTGAACACATTGTTCAGCCCCCAAGCTCTTTCCTATTTGATGGAGAACCTCATTATCTCTCTTATATGAGATTGCCTTTGGTGGAGGATTGAAGTGGTGGAGGCCCAGCTAGAAGGGACTTATTTTCTCAGTTCCGATCGTGACGACACAAATTTTTTTCATTCATATACTTCTATTGATTACATTTTAATAGAAATACTCTTTTCTTGTCCAATTGATGTCTTGCAAATATTTGAATTGTTATTCCATGGGCATATTTTTTATGAATAATGATGGATTATGCTATTGAATGTGCTAACTTTATATATTATCACCATATTCTTGCGTATCTTGGTTGCTGAGGACAAGTTGCAGGCATATTGCTTTGACTCAAGTGCTCAACGATGGACTTCATTGAACGTCTGGATGAGGTAGGCTCTTTATCTTGTCTTGTTAGCATATTTGTTTATATAACATATTTGAGATTAGAGTTGATTTCTGAAGTCATTTACGTCTGTTTTGGTTTACCCCATGCCACAGAGTGTATTTCCTCGTAATGAAATTGGTGACCATACTTGGGAGGGAATATTCTTTTCTGGGTTTGGAGTGTTTTTATCCTTTGATTGCTCTCATTTATATTGAGTTTCTTGTCATTTGATTGCTTGACATCCTTTGTTCCTTTTGAATCTGAGTTTCTTGGCCTTATCCTTAACCTGGCAATGTTTCAATACATATACACATTTTTTTTCCCGACAGATGCGTACATACGCGAGTTGTCATTCTCTAGGGAGCGTATATATGTGATTTTCATCTAAACAATCACATACATCATCCTTGTTTGCTAGATTGTTGAGTTTGATGTTTGTTGGGTAAGTTTTGATGGTTTCCGAGTCTTCTTAGGTCTCTGTTATGACTGTTAAGTGCCTGCAGAGTGATAGGGAACCTTTCTTTGGTTGAATTTTTGGGCGGTGTTTCTTTCTCATCATCCTTTTCATTTATTGTCCTTGCATCTTGGGCTAGGTCTTTGATTCTTGATATTGTACTTGGTTTGTCTCTGTTTACATATAGTAGGGTATTTATATCAAGTTGTTGTTCAGTCCTTCCATTTTCATTCTTTTATATTGAAAATACAAAAATACACATTTTTCATTGTTGGCATTTGATATTTTGGGTTCTTATCATTGATCTTAGTACATATATAGAAAGACTGCATCTTATTTGCAATTGCAGAATTAAATTAGAAATTGCATGTTTGAAAATCTTATCATTTATTGGGAATTGAAGTTAGGCATTTTCATTTTGTTCATATTCATTCATATTACTTGTTGAGTCATAACATCATCATTTTCACCTCTGCACCTTTTTGAGTAAACAAGGCCACTAAAAGTAACATTGATAAATTTAAAATTGATTAGAAACAATTTTATTTTTTAGGGTGCACAAACTAGTTTAGGATTTAGAGCCATGGAATAGGATTTTGTGAGTAAAGTTCTCCACGGCTATTAAATTCAACATATGTGTCTGACTAAGGGAGTGGTGAAATCCATTGTATAATTGGTGACATCACGAGGTTTCGCTTACACCGGAGTTAAGCACGAGGTCCAGGAGGTCCCTTTACATCGGAGAGGCATACCTACTTTTTGGAGGGAGGTCCCTTTCCACCACTTTATCCTATTTGTGTGCATATTGGCCTTTTATTTAGTTTGGTGTGCTCTTTTATTATTAGTTGGCCTTAGGATTTGTTTTTATATCTCAAGTCTTGAGTCATCGTGGAGCTAGACCAACTTCTCCACAGGTCTCATCATTTGTTAATATTACCACCGCATCTTGAGTCTTTTCCTTCTAAAAGGCGTAAAATTATCAAACGTGGTACACACACCTCCACTTACCAGACTTGTGATCATACAAGGATGAATACTGAGTCAATTCATAAAGATATTGAGATTCCCTCGGCTCCCATTCCTACTTTAGTTAATAGTGTTATTTTGACACCTTCAGCCACTGTGGTTGTAGTGTTGAGGATTCCCATCGTGACTCCTATCCAACCTATTTTTTATACTCAACCTATTGTGACGAATCCTTTTGGGTCTATTTTTTGTACACCTAGATACAATACTCAGTCCATCCCTACGACCTCTAGTCATATTTATTATGGTATTTTGAATTTGACATCACAATTTTCATTCTCCATTCCGACATCTAACCCAGATACTAGTATTGGGCTTGGGGGCATGGATCCTTTGCATATTCTTGTCTCATTTGGTGGTTCTCATATCCCTCAAACAACTCCTACAGTTGGAAGCCTACCTCCTTTTCACCCCGGGTCTAATCTTGGTATTAATACTCTTAGATGGAGTGGTCAAACTAGCAGACAAGATGCTACTTATGTTTCGTCTTTTACACCTACCTCATCCATGCCGATTCTGACCAAAAATTTTGGCTTGACGAATCCACCTCTATCCTCCGTATTCACACCCGAAGGAGGTCAATTTCAAAACTTGAAAACCACCAACCTGGAGCTACTCCGACTGGGGGAAATATTTACAACCCTCATCATAACATTCCTACTGGAATGGCCCAACCAACCCCTTATGAATAAGTTTGGAGGAGGGTTTTATAATCTTGTATAGGGCCATGGTGCATACTAGAACCCTGGATGGGTTGTTATTCACTAGCAACAATATTTCTAGGAGCTTGGGGCCATATGCCACAACCCCATCTCCCTTTTTTGGCCACGCTCAATCTTCTAGAATTGTCTAGATTAATGAATGATCCTGTGCGTCATGACCCATCATGCCCCCCCATCCCCACCAAGCTTCCTTTAGATATTCCAAAATTCAAAGGCAAGACTGGTGAGGATCCTGGTGATCAAGTCACTACTTTCCATATTTGGTGCTCTTCTAATTCCTTTAACGACGATTCTATTCGTTTAATATTGTTTCAACGCACCCTCATGGGGGTTGCAGAGAAATGGTATATAGAGCTACCTGGGGGGATGTACATAACTTTTAATCATATGGTTTTAGTATTCATCAACCACTTCCAATTGATGGTTCATTATGATGATGGCATAGAAATTTTGTCGGCCTTCCGCCAGGACAAAGCCACCGATATCCCAGATCACATCCAAGAGTGGTGTAGACAGAAGAGGTTGATCAAGGCCTACATACCTCCAAAGTTCCTTTTATAATGGTTCTTTAAGTATTTAAAACCTTATATTTCGAAGGATGTTTCCACATCCAGAGTTACTTATGAGGAAGAAGCAATTTTTAAATCCCAATAGTTAGATCTTATATATGCTTAGTTTGGGATGTTATACAAAATTATTCCAGACACACAAAGGTCAAGTTATGACCCTAGAAAAAATCCCAGACCTCATTTCGATGGTATTGTAGGTTTCACAAATGTAAAATCCACAGACTTGGTGACAAGCCAGTTGAAAGAGTTGTCTCTAAACCAGTATGTAGGAGGGAAAGCTTCGTCTGTGTCCTCCACTCCCTCTCTGTCGGCAGACGTAAATTCTGTGTAGTCATCAACCAACCCGAATGGTAACCAACAACCAAGAGGTAATAAAAAGAAAGGACGAGGTAACAACTATAAGGGTGGGAAGATTAATAATAATAAACCTAATGACAATGATAATAATGAGAATTCGAATAATAATGTTGGTGAGGGAAAGAAATAAAGGCGAAAAGTGAAGTTTCCCTGCAAGCTTTGTACAAACGATCACCTTACCCACTTGTGCCCCAATCTTACAGAAGCTGCGAGGATTTTATCTTTACCGACTGCTGTGATGACTAATACCTTTCCACATAATCAACAAATGACCTCAAGCTCCTCAAATGATGAAAATGTGGCGAGTGGAAGCCAAAACCCAACGGCACAAGACGATGACCATCTATGCATCAATATGGTTAAGTCTCAGGTTAATGTAGCCACTCGGTCTCGCGATTATAGTTCTTCAAAGACTGTACTTGGTATAGAGTCCCCCTCCACTGGAGAGGCCTTTACAGATCGGAATAAAAGAGCCTCTACCTTGTATTCCGAAAGGAGTACTCAAGCGATCTACCCACAAACCTAATGCTAGAGTCCCCCATAATTACTCTATTGTTGAGGATCTGGGTCAAACCCCTTGCGCAATGTCAGCTCTAGAGGTACTCCAGACGTGTCCTTCATAGAGGAATTCCTTGCTATTTGTGTTAGGATATCTAGATCCCGGTGGATCTAAGGTTATCGATTTTGATGTCATGGATTTGAGGCCTCCCTTTCCTTACCATGTGGAATTCCAAATTCACGTGAGTTACTCAAAGTATACCATCAAATGAACTATTATTGATGAAGGTGCTACAACATGTGTGATGTTCTTAACCCATTGGAAATCCATTGGATCTCCAACCCTCTCTCAATATCCAACCATGTTGACTGCTTTTGACGGTCGTTCTTTCTGCCCTCATGGTATTCTTCCTGCCTTCCCAGTCTAGTTAGGTGGGAAGATGGTGGAGGTGGATGTCGATGTGGTTGATGTGCCCCTTGACTATAATTTTTTACTAGGATGTAACTGGACTTATGTTATGACTGCAGTCATATTGTTTGTCTTCTGTACTATATGATTTCCTCACGATGGGAAGATCGTGACAATTGACCAGTTGTCCTTTGCGTACGCTTGACCCAATGCATCTGTTGGACCATCGATCCCCATGATAAAAAAATCTCAGCCTACAACTGAGAATATTGTTGTCGAAATGAATTCATCCCTTATGGGTACCTTTGACTTAGTGGCACCAATTCATCATATATATGCCATATCTAGTAGGTCTTCTTCATCAATGAGGTCCATTCCTTTCCACACTTCGCATTTTAATGATACTTGGACCTTACCTTCCTCGACTGATTCTTTTGAAGGTTAGTCACATATTGGAATGGCTATGCCACTGTCGACAACAGAGATACCATATAATGATGTTCTTGACTCTTTCGTCGACCCAGACCCAGTCACTTCATAGATGGATGAGGAGGATCCTGTTCTTAAGCCCGTGTGGGCCACTTCATCATCTTTCTCACCTAACTTCCTTGATGATAATATACCCTCAGATGAAGCAATCATAGAATCCAAGAATGATTT
This sequence comes from Picea engelmannii, assembly GCA_009831015.1. Taxonomy (NCBI): domain Eukaryota; kingdom Viridiplantae; phylum Streptophyta; class Pinopsida; order Pinales; family Pinaceae; genus Picea; species Picea engelmannii. The sequence continues at coordinate 271,128 of ML796756.1, forward strand.
TGACGGGCCATGGGATGATATGCACCATCGCTCTTATTTCCTCCTAAAACTTGATAGAATAAAACAAGATGATTTTAGATCTACCTTGAGAGAGATAGTCGATCATGCCATAGTTCCACTTGATACATACATAATTTATCTCTCCTACCGTCACAATCAATATCTCTCATATTCTTGGTAAGAATGAAAACGTATATATCGGTGCAGATTGTTGATCGAAAGAAATTTTGATCTACATCGAGATTTTCAAAGAATTCCATGATGTATTCTCTTGGTCATATGAAGAGATGCTAGGAATCGACCCTTGAATTGTCGTACATAAGATTAAAACCTACTCGGATGCCAAACCTATTTGACAATGAATTAGAGCTGTCAATCCTAGAAAGGCCCCTGTTATTAAGGTAGAGGTGGAAAAACTACTTAATGCTGGGTTTATCTACTCGGTTCCCTTGAATGAATGGGTATCCAATCCCGTTCCTATGAGGAAGAAACAATGAACCATCTGCATATGCATGGATTTTCGAGAACTAAATAAGGCCTGTCCTAAAGACAACTTCTCAACACCCTTCATTGATCAAATTCTAGAGAGTGTGCGGGAAGCGAGGTTTTTTCTTTTATGGACATATTTTCAGGATACAACCAAATTCAAATTAAGCCCAAAGATCAACATAAAACGTCATTTATTTATCCTTGGGGTACTTTCACATACCAGAAAATTCCTTTCGGCCTTAAAAATGCCGGAGCAACCTTCCAATGAGCTATGAACTTCGCATTTGACGATCTCAAGAATATAGTCGAAGCCTATCTCGATGATCTTGCTGCTCACTCCTGCAGGAGAGTGGATCACTCTACCCAAATTTGGATAGGTTTTGAAATATGTCGCTATTACTGCATCCATTTGAACCCTCTTAAATGCATCTTTTGCGTTATTTCAGGTTGTCTTCTAGGATTCTTAGTCTCTGAGATTGAGATCATGGTAGATCCATTAAAGGTTGAAGAAATACTTCGATTGCCTCCCCCATGCACTATTCGTCAACTTCAAGGTTTACAGGGGAAAGCTAACTTTTTACGTCGGTTTATAGTAAACTATGCCAACATTAATAATGGTTTCATGCATCTCTTGAAGAAGGACACTCCTTTTATCTGGGATGAACAAGCCTAGGATTCCTTTGATGCTCTGAAGAAGGCCTTAGTATCGATAGCTCTGTTGTAGCCTCCAGACTATAGTGGAGATTAATTTCTTTATATCATCGTGTCTGAAGGGACGATTGGTATGGTTTTGGTTCAAGAGGACAATGAGCTCTGTGAGAACGTCATTTAATATCTTAGTCGAAACTTAGTAGGCCCTGAACTCAAGTATTCTCATGTTGAGAAGCTAGCTTTGGCAGTCATTCACACGGTTCAACAATTACGACACTATATATTGCTTTGCAAAACTATTGTGGTTATCTATGTCAATCCTTTTCAATACGTCCTTACTAGGCGTATCATAGGGGGGAAATATAACAAATGGATTGTCATCTTACAAGAGTTTGATCTTGATTTTTCCTC